>OOFC01003072.1:1219-22989 GCA_900323345.1 Pseudochromis fuscus | reverse complement strand
GACATTTTGGGGCATTGATATCCTTGATCAAGATGCAGTACCTCCCCCTCTGACCCCCCCCTTCCCCCCCAGCATGGCGACAAATGAACAGTAAGTGTCTGTTGTCTTGGAGTGACTGCCTCTGTGAATTGCAATTATCCACCAATTCAGCCATATATACATGAGTATACTGTAAACACTACCAGCATAATAGTATTTACTGCTGAGCACTGTATTAATTTATGGCCCATTATTGTAAAGCCCATCGTTACAATGCGAGGGAGCATTTATTGTAATCAGAGGACTGATAGAGACTGGAAACACTGCTAATGTATGTAATGTACTCGCGAGCGGTCCGCCTGACACAACTGTGCTGTGGCTAATGCAGCAAATGACATATGGCTTCACTCTTTGTTGTTAGCATTTATTAACAGCAAGCGGAGGCCTGAGTGCGTAACAGCTATCGACTAATTATATTCCATTGTGTCTGCGTGGAAAACAAGAAACCAACATGCTCCACAGTGATACAATGGTCACCCCACCACTTAATCTGCAGGATATTAACATGAAACTGAAACTGAGCGCGCGCTTCAGACGGGCCTGCAGCGTGAGTCATGACTAGCAGTGATATACAGCAGATACACATATTGAATTCAGTCATTTAAATGCATGTTATTGTAATTCTGCAGATGGCGGAGGCACTTTTGGTGATTATGGATCGGACCTTTTTAAACTCCTCTGAAAACGGCTTTAAATCTTACGTCCCCGGGGGCGTACAGAGGCGTTCAGAAGACAGGAGACATGTTTGCGTTTTGAAAACCATGAGAGGGAGGAAGAGAGGAGAGACAAAGTCAGAGAGGGCTTAAGGGAAGGGGATGACTCCTGGTTTAAGGCAGGAGGGGTCACGGGTGCGAAATAACTGGCGTGTTCAGAGATGAAAGGGAGAAAAATTAGAAGAGGGAGGAAGATGGGTCGTTAAAATATTCAGGCAGATCTAATGTCAAGGAGAGAGGCAAAAATAGTGGACTTCTGAAGCGTGAGAAAGGTTCGATGCGCTGTCTGTAAAACACGCTCCTGGAGTTGTGCATTTTTTATTCTGGATCTACTCCTGAGATGCTGTTGCAGAATGTTTTGTGTGTGTGTCTCTGACTTTTAGGGCAGCTAAGGCTTGGAGCATGTGTTGGGAACAACAGCTGGATTCTGGGTAAATACTTTACTGAGTAGAGGGGGTAAAAAAAAGGAGGAGGTGGTGGTGAAGGAGGAAAGGATCTAAACAAAGAAAGTCCCATTCTCTCTATCATCTCCTACAAAGACCTGCTCAGCACAAGATACGACGCTGACGGAGTCTGACTCGCTCTTAGCTGCACTTTTAATGCTGCGGGCCAAACAGCCTGCAACTCCAGATAGTAGGTGTGCTTACCCCCATCTGTTTTCATCATGTGTGAGAAAGTTTGGCATTAATTCACATCTCCGTTATTAGAGTTTCCACTCACGCTGATAGGCGACCGCGTTTATCTTCGCTCATAAACATAATGAGCTCAAAGAGTGAAGATGCTCCCCCCGAGTGATGCGTTGTTTATCACTCCTTCTCCACTTGAGTTCAGTTTTGTCTGTCATCCTCCTCTGTGTATCGTTTTGTATTCAGCACAGTGTTATACAGTAGTGTCTGGTCTCTGTTGTGCTGTGTTGCAGAGGAGTGTAATGCACTGGGTCTCACCCCACGTCCATCACTCAGCCTGCTGTAAGTCAGGCAGGCAGCCAGACAACCTCCCACCAGAGAGAAATAAATGAATGGTGGGTTGTTGTTTTTTTTTTTGGAGGAGATGCACCACCAGGTTCCTGCTTTGACTCGGAGCATCAGTGCTACGGCAAAAAAAAAAAAAAAAAGTGGATTTGAAAATTGTTTAGAGGAGAGAGAGCGAAGAAAAGAGAAAGAGGAGTCAAATGTTACGAAGACAGAATCATGAACGGCTATGAGAGGGAAGTGAGCGAGCGGGCTGGAGGTGGAGAGGGACACGGTGAGTTATGGGAAAGCCGGAGTGAGTGAGATGGTGAGAGAGAAAGAGAAAGAGAGCAACGAGACAGACAGGGTGAGTTATAGAGCTGGAGAGAGAGAGAGAGCTTTCACACATGGAGACAGCCTGGTGATTTAGGGCTAAAGGACAGTGAGACAAGCTCTGCTGCGAAAGGTGATAGACCTAAAGAGGTGTAACAGATCCACTGCAACACTACAGCGTCGACTGTGTCAGCACCGGAGCATCTGCGCCTCCTCTCTTATCTTATCTGCACAAGCATTCATGCACCACATGTTATGAAGACAAGTGCATCATTAGAACACTTCACTATTAGATAGAGACGCTGAGAGCAGTGGGAACATGTTTATCTTGTGGATCAGGATGAAATGATAATGCACACATACTCAGAGGGGGAAAACAAATAGAAAAACATTGAAATATTTATGTCACTAATATTACCTAGAAGTCCTCCAAATATAACTATAGTGTTATTTGTCATTATAAGAAATCTACTCAGCTGCTGCATTAGAAAAATTATTGTCATGGTTTGATGGGGAATATTTGTGCTTTAGTTAAAACAGGAAGTACTCAACTGTTCAGTCAAATAGGAGAAGCAGAAGTCCAGATGTGTTGAGCAAGACTTAACCTGCAATCTTACAATACTTATGATGGTTAATAGATGGTTTATATTTAAATAGTCCATGCACCAACCTGATATAGTCAGAAAAAGAGTGTTTTTAGTTATAAAAGTCATCAAAGCCATCCTTACTATTAGAGATCTTCAATGTTACACACAGGCTACTTTCTACTACTACTTCTACTAAAACACCACCATTGCAATTTGCACAAGATGTTGTTGCCAGGTAATAAAAACAACAACAACAACAACAAAAACTGGGGGTTTAGACTAATAATGACCAATGTTTGTGTTTTCCTGATGTGGAAGATCCCAACAATACAAAGCACATGTTCAGCGTTTGTTACATTCAGATTTGTATCAGTTTGTGTGTGTGTGTGTGTGTGTGTGTTGGTACAGAGTCGCTGCTTTAATAGCTGCAGGTATTTGTATGGCAGCACGGTCGTGTCTATATTTGGGCGGTGTGAGGCGGTCACTAATCCATCTGACCTTCTGGCTCATTTGCATGCGCCGGCCCCCCCTGACTGAGAGATGCCATGACCTTTATTAGCTAATTAAGAAACATAACAGAAATAAACCTGACAGAATGAGAATGGACATGCACACACACACATAAAGACATATACACACACTCTCAGCGTGGTCGCTGACAGAATGAGGATGGGGAGGAAGGGGAGCAGACAGGGGGCAGACTGAAGGAAAAAAAACAAAAAAAAACAAACATATGAGCCGAGAGAAATTTGGCATTCATCAACTGGAAACAACCACACGTCCTCAGACAAGTGTGTGCAGATTCCCTGAAATATTCTCTACAACAGCATCTTGAAGGAAGTGTCACCACACACACACATACACACACTCTCTCTTAATCATTACATTCGCCAGAAGACATTCAAGCATTATAGTATTATAGAAGTAGTTTCTCTTAATCACATACTGAGCTCCTTTAAATCTTTGTGTGCTGGAATAAGAGAAGTAAATCTCCCTGTCTCTGCTGTCTGCTGCCACTTAAGTGTAGTCGGCCTCTTGTTCTCTCTTCCCTCTCCCACTAAGGACTCATAATAAGCTGCTGGACCCCTCAGGCTATAGGAGGTGTGTGTGTGTGTGAGAGAGAGAGACACCACAGGCACACAGCACTGATACAAACAAGTGTATAAATCTAATCACACAACTATGGTATACATACAAAACTTACTGACAAATTTCAGAACACATCGACAATCACGCAATTATTTTACAGCTCAAGTACCTACACACACACACACACACACACACACACACACACACACACAAAAAGCAAAGAAACATATGCCAGATGTAGCAATCAGGGGGTTGTTATCTCTCACACCCTCCCAGTGTTCATTGAATGTTAATCTGAGCAGTAATCTGCAGAGTGGGCAGATTATCATCTGACAAGCACCATTTTGTGGTTTGGAGGATTACGCAATCGACTCCCCTCCCACAGCACATCACACGGCTGCAGATACAATGGAAACACACACTCACACACATATGCACTTAATGCTGACACTACTAAAACAGTTGGGGCTGACACACTTTATTTTTAGAGTCGCTCCTTTGTGCACTTTTCTGAAAAAAAAAAAATCTGTCTTTATTTCATTTGTATCATGAAATTACTTTTACAAAAACACTTAATAAAAATGAATGATGATACTTTTTACAAGTTAATTAAAACATTTTTTTTATTTGTTTGCATCAGAACATCACAGTTGCAGATTATTAATTTTAAAACTCCCTCAGTCTTCACGTGTGCAGAAAAAAGTGAAGACGGTGCGAGACTACAAGAAACAGAGACGTGAATGGACAGGTGGGAAAAAGAGACAGACTGAAGGCTGCAGCGTCTCAGTGCTACAGTGTGTCAGTCTGTCTCTGTCGCCGTGACAGGTCTGCAACAGTGGTGAACCCTGAACAGCTCCGTCCACACTGCTGCACACAGGGGCTTCACACACTGACAGACAGACAGAGCCAAGGGCTGTCCCATCCCGTCCTGTCCTGTCCACAGCAGATCACAGTCTGTGGTGAAGCCCTACAGCCTGAGTGTTGATCCTACAGCCTGCACAAACCCTATTTTTTTTTTTTTTTGTGAGACACCAAAGGAATTTGTCTGATTCCTCATTTTTGAAACACGTAGGTGCCAGGAGTGGTGTGCAGTGAAATCAATGCAAAGAAAGTGCAACAAATTGTTCAGACACAGTTTGGTGTCCGATGTCGCGGTGAGGGGAGGAGGTTTATACATTTTACTCCAGCTTTCCCTCTAGAAATCTGTAAGGAGCAAAGCTACAAATTTAATTTATGAAAGGTTTTAGTTACCAATGATACTGTTAGTGAGTCTAAACCTAATCTAATCTAATCCAGCAGCTCTGCAGAAAATCCTCTAAGCCTATATTGTTCAGTTTGTTTTCATTGTGTTAGAGAGTTATTGTTGTGTTAGTTGAGGATGACCTTTAAACTTATGGATTTTAAGCATCGTAAAAAGTGTGTACAGGTAAACAGGTGTACTAGTAAAACATTGGCTCTACGTTCTTCTGCCCAGAGCAGATTATTTTCTTTTGTTTCTCCAGTGTCTTCTCGCTGTAGTCAGAAGGTTACGTCTGGAAAAATTAAAGTTGCAGGGATTGTGTTGTTAAAATTTTTTACTGCATAAATAACTATCTTTCATTCTGACCGAGACTTAACTTAAATATACTTTTTTCACTAAATTATGACTAAACACAGGTTCTAACATTTTTGTCAGTTTTAATATTAATTGTGTTGCTGAACCCTTAAGTTCATTTGTGATTTAAATGCTGTAAAAATTCAAAAAAATCTATTGTAAAAATCTTAAAATCAAGAGTGCTCTCATGCTCGCGAAGCTGTTGAGTGTTAATATGATTAATTAATTAATAAATAATAAATGTAATTGATTTATTGCTCAACTTTCAAACAGAAACACGACAGGTTTTTAAACCTTTGTTTTAAATACAGACGTACTAAAAATACCACAAAAGAAGCTGTGTCATATGTGCAGATTGGTTTTAACTAATGTTCGTGTCCATACATCTCATTTGTTTATGACACTGTACGTCTGGATGTTTGCTCTGTACGTTCTGCCTTTCATGCTGTGTCCCCATTTGTCCGTCTGTGTGGGCTTCCTCTGCCTTTCTGTTTGTTTGTATTTGCCACTCTGCCTCTGTAGTGTGATGTCTGAGGCTGTGATTTTTATCCTCCCAACATTCTAGTAAATACTCAGACAAAATGCAGCGAGCTCCGAGGAGCCGCGGGCCACTGCAATCAATCAGGGAGAAAACAACACAAAGATCAGGCTGTTTCTGCTCCATAAAACAACCTTCAGAACAGCAGCAGCCATTCAGTGTCTGGGATGTAGAATTAATACTCTCTCACTTTTCTTTCTCTTTATTTTTCTGCCATCCTCCCTCTCAATCACTATATCAAAAAACTGTCACAAATCCTGCAGCGAGCGCAGTAAACTGTATTTGTGACGGTGTCTCTTCTTCACCGTGTAATTTACCCAGCGGATCCTCAGCATAACCAGCCAGAGGTCCCCCAAGAAAACTTGGTGGTGGATGAAAGCCAGTCAATCTGTAACAACTCCACACCAAGGCCAGAGCTTGAATCCTGAACATCTGTAATGCAACAGAAAGTCAGCAGAGTGTTTGCTTTACTTACAGGCTATAGGATCAGGGATAATGTTGTATAAATATTTGATGGTTTCCTAGCAGGGTCTTATATAGCTGAGAGAGTGCAACATTACGCCTGATGATCAAGGAGAACTTCAAGGCATGCTTTCACACGTTCAAACACAAAGACACAGCAACACACAGACGCAGCAATGCATGCATGCAATCATGTATGTCCAGTGTACACATTAGCGACAATGCACCCACCTCCCATACACACACACACACACACACATCTCTGTCTGCATGTCTGTGTCTGCACTGCATTGGGTTTCACTTTCTGTGTGTGCTTGGTTTACAGATGTTGATCATGTCTCGCTGAGCTTGCAATGAAAAGACAGATTCTTTACATCTTTGAGACCACTGCCACTCGCACACTGCGACTTGTTATTCTTTGACAGAAACTGTAGAAGAAGAAAAGAAAAAGCTTTGACTGTCTGCAGAGGCTGCAAACAGTAGAACGCCTCTGTAAAGTTTTGATAATGTAATACAAGACGAGAAAAGCATTTTTCTTGTAGTTGTGACTCTGCCAAAATTGGTCATTAGAAACAGTGTTAACAAATGTCTCAAATTTCTGGTGTTTTTCCTTTAGAATACAGATTAGCGCTGCCAGAGAAACTGTATTAAACTGCAGAGCTGTTATGGCTGCCCCCTCTACACTCCTAAAAGAAACAGTCCAAATTTTTCTCCATCTAGCAAGTGTGAAATGTCAACCGGTGTCTAATCTGAAAGTGATCACTCCTACGAGCAGAGACACAAAGAGTGTTTTTCTCCCTCAGAGCCGTACGCAGATGGCAGCTGATGTATGATATTAACCTTTGCTATTCTAACTCCTGTCTATACTACCCCAGCACACACACACACACTCACTCACACACACACACACACACACACATGCACGGCATACTAATCATATCGATCCAGCTTTAGAGAGAGAGCCCTGTTGTTTTTCTCCCTCTTGGTCAAAATCTGTTTGTGAGTTGTCAGGAAATGATGCAAAATTGTCTCATATTTTATTTAGGATGTCAAGATATATTGTAAGTGTCCAATAACTTTTTCCTGAGCATCCCAAAGTAAGTAAACCTGTCATAGGTGCAGTAGATTTTACATAAATTAATTTGATAAATGTGTAAGTCCTCAAGTATCTTCCTTGGTTTAGATTGCTTGTCAGTGGCAACATTTTTAGACAAATGGGCTCCTTGGTTTTAGTGTCGCTCCTCTCTTTGTCTAGTGAATTGTCAGTTTTAGCGAGGAGAAGAAAAAAAAAAAAGAGCACGGGGAGGATGAGAGAGGAGGCAAAGTATAAAAACAAATTGGCACAGAGGGATAAAGTGAGATATCAAAACAGTGGATGGTGAGGGATGAATGAAATAGAGTATCAGACGTGCTGTGGTCTCTGAGGTCAGGGTCTATATCACTCTCTGCTTCTGAAACAACAACCACCACAAGAAGCATCAGGGAGCCAACCAATCTGGGCTACGGCATTGTTCACTATCTGCTGGAAAAAAAAAAAAAAAAAAACAGCTCTCTCTTTCTTACACACACTCACACACACACACACAATCACTCCTCACTGTTCATATCTGGAGAGAAAGAATAGAGCATGTTCCTTATTGTCCCCTTAGTGGTGATGTGGGGGTGTGTGTTAGGGCTTGATTGTTACTGGTTTACATAAGGGTATTAAACTCTAGCATAGCACTATCTATCTGAGCCAGGCAGATATATTTGTGTTGTGGCTCCTTTATGCATTTGTTATTTCCAAAGAGGATTGGGATGCACCAGTGGAAGAGAGGATAGATAGCCTGCTGATATTACCCTCTTCCTCTCTCCCTCGCTTCCTCCTTTTTTCCCTCTAAAAACCAAACTCTTGCCTGTTTGCCCGAGTGTGTGCATGTGTGGGTATTATCTGTGCGCGCATGTTTGTGTATTGCCTCCGGAAACAAAAGTGGGTAATTAATTAAAGAGAAGTGCACTTTGGCGCCATTGTCCTGTTCGACAACTCTAACAGCGTTCGGCGTAGCAGCATTCAGTGATATAACTCGTAATAATAGCTGTTGTTTCAATCCGAAATGGTCGGAAATTATGGATGTATTAGCCAAGCACTGTGTGGACGCGTTTGTCCAAACCAAACATACTGTACAGTATATGTATGTCACTGATCACGCACATTCACACAAGTACTGCACCTATACGTTTAAGCTACTTTACTTGGGAATTCCCACTCCATTCACTTTCTATTGTTTCATTTTTCAAGAAAAATACCGCACATTTTACTCCACTATCATTATCTGTCATAGTCAAAAGTTATTAAATACTACTTATTTTTACAGCTACCAAATAGTATATAAAGTAGCTTAAATCAGGTATAAGATTATAAACAGAGTATGTGTATTATTAGTAATAATAATTCATTAACAGTAGTAATTAACCCAGTCCATATTAATACTGTGTTACAGTATCAGGGTCTTACTGTTGTTTTCATCCCGTGTGCACAGCGGACACACCGGCCTGGGAGGTATTAGCTCAGTGTAGCAGTCGCAAGTGTGACTCAGCTGTAGATGGTAATCAATACCTAAAAATATCTAAGCTCGCTACCTGTAAGACAACAGTGTGGTGTTTCCTATTTTCATGAAGATGTGAAAACAGAGGCTTTGAGAAATACTTGAGTGACCCAAGTAATATATAAAAAGAGTCAGTAACATAATATGAATGTATGCCAATTGGTGACGCTTTATAAGCAGGAAATAAATGGCATATAACACATTGTATGCTCACTTTAAGTGTCTATTTATATATTTGTCAACAGCTACAACACCTTCTGTGCAGTCCTAATACAGCTTTGTGGACATTTAAAAACCTCCTCATAGCTGTGCACAGCTATGTTACAGTGCTTATAAATTATATATTAAATGTAAGCTGCTTATAAATACTATTTAGGTGGAATTAAATGGCTCCCTGTGGAGTTTTTGACCACTTCTGTGGGTGAGTCCCCATTTTAGCACACAAGGTCACAAATGCATGCACAGCTGATGTGATACAGCTGAGGTGTCTCATCATTTCAGTGATGTGTATGTGATGTAATGTACCAACACAGGCTGGAAAAAGGCAACAAGCTGGTAAACACAGATGTAAACAAAGCTAAATTCAAAATAGAAAAACAAAGTTTGCATGAGGAAGCCTTCAACGTGTTAATTAGAGCTCAACTATACACACAAATGTTGAAAAATGTGTAATATAAATATAACTGCTCTGTTTACAAGAAACAATAAAAATGTAAAACTAGCACATTTTCAAATGATCTTCACTTGCAATCTGTTATTTCCTCCTTGTGGTATTGCTACTCTCACTCAGATCAAGGCTCTGAAGCCAAAATAAAGTCTGAATTGTATCCTTAACATGCGCATCCCTCAGAAGGCAGCCGTTATTTTGAGAATTCCCCAATCTGCATGTGTCTGCGAGCTTCTGAGGATCAGGCAGGAGAGGTTAAATCAAAGTGGAGTCAATAACTTCATCCCTCCCTCCTGGTCTGCTGTGCTGTGCTGCTGGGAACGCCTGCTGCTCACTCTCTGGCTCGTGAAAGAGGAGGACAGGATGGGGTTCATCACTTTCACAAACACTAAAGGAGGGACGACTCATGCCGCTAATACAGAGGATGATCTAAGTCTCTGGCACACACACACACACACACACACACACACACACACACACACACACACATTTATCTGCACACATTCGCCGATAGAAAGGCTTCCTCCCTGTGTCTGAGAATGATAATGAGCTAAATTCTCTTTTCTCCCAACCTGAGAGCCTGAGTCCAGTCATGGCCACAGCCCCGGCTAAATCAATATCATCATCCATAAGCTTTATTGTGGGATGAAACACAGCATAAATCAGCACAAAGCCTTTCACACATCCCTCTCTTTAGCAGCCTCCAATTGCATGCAGCGTTCTCCTGGGCCAACAGCGCTTTCTTTTCAGTACAGAGGGGTTGTCTCCCAGTGTCTCCAGTCTCTGCAGCACCTGCTCATGCATATATCACATATTTGTTTAATGGTTTTGACTGTACTCTATCTGCAGCAGATGTGAAAGGTGAGCAGAGAAAGCAATGCAGGTGCTGTGTTTGTGAGACGAGAGCCGTCTTCTACCTGCAGGCGATCAACAGAGTGGGACGATGTTAAAGTTGTTAAATCTTCCATGGTAAAGTGTGAGTTTAAGCAGGACCGGACTGTGTGTGCACATGTCTGTGCGACTTGTTTTGTGTGTGTGTGTGTGAGTGTGTGTGCGTCTTCCAGCTCTGCTCTCTTTGAGCGTGAGTAATGAGGTTTGGAGAAGAAAGCTTAGCCAAATCCTCTCATCAGTCTTCACTCCTTCAATACCAAATCAGCAGGCTAATTCAATACCCAATCACAGGGCTAATAGCATCCAGCCGAGAGTAGAACCAATGAGAACTCGGCTAATGGACCTTGGGGAATAACTAGCTGGACAAAAAGTTAGTGCAAAAAGAAGGCAGAATTTCTTTTTCTGTAAAGAAAATGTACTGTCTAACGATCTCAGTCTGCTTTCCAATCGCCTGCCACTGCAGCTGTAAAGCCGAGAAAAAAATCTCTCATTAAACCGTTTCAGACATTTCTGTCTACTCGAGCATGTCAAGGAGATGAGGGTTATGTTACACTCAAATCAGCAGCTACAATTAAAAAAAAAAAAAAAGAATATATTTTTGTCAATTCCTCTTATATCTGAGTTTAGTGCGTGTTTTATAGAATTACAGCCTTGTTTCATCGTTACACAGCATGCAGCTCTATGACATTTAACATGCAAACAGATTCACATCTCCCTCACTCTGTTTTCCCTCCGGAGCTGTGAATGGTGGGTGCATAAGTGCATGGGGCTGCAGGAGTGTCCCAGCCATTGTAGTGTCACAAATCCCCTCTTCCTGACATGCACTGAATAAACTGTCAGAGGCGTTATATAGTGTCTCCATAAAGCCTACCATCAAACAGTTACTACCTCCATGGCTTCAGTCCACTGCACCAACAACACAAACAAATCACTCTGTGGTGCGTCCCAGTGTTTTCAGGTGTGTGTGTATGTGTGTGTTTCTGTATGTGATATACTGTAAAGTGGGCTGCATACATGACTGTGTTTTCTGATATGATCATACACCATATAACCTTCTATATCTTGCTCGGTTGCAATCCATATTGACCTCCCTTTCTTAACCTCGCTCGCTAAAAGCTTTCCAGTGTGTTTCATGGCACATATACGATTTCCTGCTCTTCTGTTTTCTGTCACCGCGCAGTTTTGTGCTCGGTCATTAAACGGATACATCAGCATTCATCACATTTATTTTGGTTGTGTGATTCCAAGGCTGATTTAATGTACGTGCTCGTGTCCATCACAAAGACAAAATGTGTGTATGAATAGGAAATCTATTTCAGGGGCCTACTTTTTGTGTATTTCTACCAATCTCAAAAAAGCAGATTATTTTCACAGATTAATCATAGTTGTTACCTCCTCACCATTTTTCACTGCATTTTAAACTGCAGCATGTTGAGGCTTCAGAGCAGAATTCTGGGATATGTAGGAGATCACTCACTAATGCAGGAGACTATTTTAGCGAACACGTACGTACCATGAAAACAAATTTCCGCACTCCATCAAAGAATAGCCATAACAGCCTTTAAGCACTGAACATCACACACTAATGATATACTGTACAACAGTGTGAGAGTATGTGAGGAGGAAATTCCCTTTAATCTTCTTCATGGCTACATCATCTTTTATTGGTGGACAAAGTGAATCTCAGCCTCCAGCCTCAGTCCTGTAGAAATGACAATTGATTTGCAGGTTATTTCCTGCTTCCTGTGAGCTAATTGAAATAAAGTGGGACGGTAGACTCAGGCTCTGCAGCATCTATCAATACTGCAGTCGTACTGTAAAGAGAGCCTCGTGCCAACTGCTGTGCCTTAACCACAATATTTGTTCTATAGCTTGGTCCTTCACAATGACAGTATTTTATGTGTGTGTTCACTTGCTTTATTAGCATCTTATTTAATGACTGTGTGTAAGTAAGCAGTAATAAGACAAACACAATAAGCGGCAAGGAGCTTGTTTGTACCTGCATGTGTGTGCGTGTACTTTTTCTGGGATATATACTTTCAGTCTGCAGATGAGAATTATGGCGTCTGTGCTGTCATATTCAAATATATCCGTACACCCCCTTCAAGCATTTAACACACACATGCACGCACACACACACACACACGCTGATTAGTAATGCCTTTTCTCATCAATTTAATTATGGTAAGCATGCTATAGATAAATATTAGGTATCCAGCAGTGCACATCTGTCCTGTCGTATGTACAGCAGGAGAAAGGAAACAACTCGTTGCTCATGTATCGAAAGGCAACAGAAGAATGAGTGTTGGCGTGTGTGCATGCGTGTATGTGCAAGCTCAGAGGCTGTGTTTTATTTACTTATAATGTCCCAGCTGTTGTGAGCAGCTGGATGTTACACAGATTAAACTGGTAAGTGTATGGAATCACATGTACAGTACAGCGTCTTTACTTTCAGATAAACCACTGGGGAAATTTACCGCAGACAAAACCTACACCGTTTCCAGGACCCTGGTGTTTCACAGGAAACTTTTTCAAACCATAAGTTATGATTTTATTTTTACTTTGCAACAATAAAACACACACTTGGTTGGTTTTGACACAGCATATTTTAGTACAAAGCTAAATTACCAAAACTGTCCTTTAGAGAAGTGTAATTTTATTTGCCTTTAAACAACAGTTCCCCTTTTCGCTGCTTCTCTCTCCAGCCACCAGTAATGATTTCAGCCAATGTCTTCCAATGGTCTAATCAAACTCTCGTTAGAGTGCAAGATACACTGAATCATCATTAAATCTATCTGCATATTACCTGTGCTGCTACACTTAGCTATGAATCTCATTTGAATCTTATTTAAATTCTTCCTATGAATCTCAATTAAACGGAGATTCAAACAAACAAGCATAGCATCGCAAATGTGAATGTGTACACACACACACACACACACACATACACACACACACACACTGCACCTGCTGTTATCATTGCTGTTGTTTTAAATGTGTTCAGTTTAATTAATTTGTTTTGATACTCAAGACAAATCCTTCACAAATCCTCATGTGGTAATTAACAATTATCGTACATTTAATAAGCACACTGAGATAATGAAACAATTAGAGAAACAAGCTGTTTAAAGGCTGAAGCCGTGCTTTGAACTGGTGTATATGCTTTAATTGTCTTTTAGTGGCTTCCGACTTCAATAAGCTACCAGATCTTAAATATCCTCACAGCTTACAAATCAAACATCCTTCAAAGCAGAATTACAAACCAACAAATTACTACTAGTGGAAAATGTAAGCGTTCTGCAACCGCTGTAATGCCGAAACATGTCCACACACATACATTACCTTTGTCTCTGGTGTTATCACAGGGGCCAATTAGCGGGCCCCAGCTTTCTGCTCAGGCGTGTGTCAGGGGACCTATAGGGAGCCCGCGAGGCTGCGAGAGGCCTCAGGGTAGCAGAAGAATTATCACTCTTTTCATCTCTCCGTCTCTCACGCATCCTCACATGCACACACATCCACTATCTGCTCGGAGCCAGCGCCTTCCCGCCGCCGTTTCCCCGCTACACCGGCCTCCAGAACAGGGAACAAAGGACGATCCTGAACATTACAGAACGCATCGAGCTAATTTACTCAGGTAGAGTGGACGAACTGGGTTCAATACACATATGCATAACCTCCGAATCAGTCGATGCAGTTCACTCATAACCTTTGATCCCTAAAAATTGTATATGTAGGCCAACTTTGTGTGTGTGTGTGCACTTTCAGGTAACGGAAAGGCGAAGTCATCACAATACGTGCTGATCAAAATCTATGTTGCACTCTGTATGGTGACTATTAGTGATGGAGTGTTCAGGGAGACCTAGCAGATTGCTGGAGCATGTGCCGAGCTGAGTGTGTGTGTGTGTGTGTACAGCTGGTTACTGTGTGTTTGTTTTTGCTGAGAGTTTTATCCCTATCACACTCCCTCCCACCCCCTCATCCTCCGTTCTTTCCTCTCATCCCTATGTGGCCCCCTGCTGAGTGGCTGGTAGGTGGCTTGTAAACACACACACACACTCTCTCTCACACACACACACACACACTCTCGCACACACACAAAGACAAAAACACACAGTAAGCCCTCCGCAGGCTGCAGATAGCGGTAGATCCCTCTCTCTCCTCCTCACCACAGGGAGGAGAAAAGAAGGGGAAGACAGGAGAGGAAGAGGAGGAAAAGGATGTGTGTGAGTGTGTGTGTGTGGACACCTGTCCTCTGTCAACCCTCTTTCTGCCTGTCCGTCTGCTACACTGTGGACTACATGTCCTTCTTTCTGGCAGATGGGTGAAAGCTTTTCAACAATCTGAAATGTTGAACAAGAGTGAAACTTCCATCTGAGGGATAATTAAAACACTGCCAGAGAAAATATTAAATATGAATTAATGCGTAAATCCGTTTGTTGCTGTATTTATCCGTAAGTTGTTTTTTTTTTTCCTTCCGTGTGTGTATTTGTGTGTGTGACGTCGGCAGGGATAGAGACAGCAGAGTGGAGGCAGTAGATAAGATAAGTGTTCTTTATTTCTGACAGAGTCATTTAGCTGCAGAGGAAGAGAAGAGAGGAGGAGAGGACGGGGAGGAGAGAGTTATAGTTATGGAGCTGTCGGAGGTTCAGGAGTGTTGAATGAAATGAGGTCCGGAGGAGCAGAGGGAAACAAAGGTGGAGGGAGAAAAAGAGGGAGGCTCCTTCGTGACCTTGCAGTCAGAGAAACAGACGGATGAGGGAGGAGAACCTGTTTCCTCTAAATCAAGTGTTGTTCTGTTTTTTGTTTTTTCTCACTGTTACACAATTAATGTGTCAGCCTACAGGCCGGTTGTTATAGCTCCCTTCTCCTCAGCTCACATCCCTGAATCTTCTTCTGATTTTCCACAATGACTGAGGATGTGTCTGTGCTTTACTGCTAAATTGTACCACACTCACACAGTCTCTCACACACTCTCATATTTGCTCGTACTGAGGCAACAAATTGTCAGAGACCTCTTGTCACTTCTGCCATTTTCTTCTTTCCCCGTTCCTTGTATGAAGAAAAGTATTTATTTTCATTTATCAAAGCCTTTTACCCCTGAGAAATAGAAAAATTGCTGTGTCTGCAATACTCAGTGTGTGTGTGTGTGTGTGTCAGGGGGATGTGAAGCAATGCTGGGGGTTATTATGAAGAGACTGAAATGCGACAGGAGATTCCACTGATTGGGAATAAAACACCATCTTATCTATTTAAATAAACCCCACTGCAACTTCCTCCACACACAAACTCGTGCGCACACACACACACGCACTAAAAATAAGACAGAATATACAGAACGACACAAGAAAGTAAAGACATTCACTGAAGCATATATATACACACACACACAAAGTGCAGAAGGCGGCAAATCTATGCATGTAAACAAACACAAGAGCAAATTCACAAAGGGATTTGTAGTAATTAAATTGCAATGATCGCCCTATTTTAGCTTTCACTTTGAAGATGAAAAAATAGTGTTGGAGCAGAGACATGAGAAAAAAAACAGTCCTAATAGAACATGAAAAGAACATCTAATTATTCAAAGGAGAGTAGTTACTGTAGGAATAAAAAATAAGATAAACAAATAAAAAAAGATTTCATGCCCACAAAAAAAAAAAAGCTCCACAAATCATCCTAAACTTTGCTTTCTGGTCAGCTGTGCCGTGATAAACCAATCAGCTGTGATCATCCTGGCCTTTGATGCTAAACTGATGACCTTTGACCTCTGGCTGACCAGAGGAGCAGAACCTGTGCTTAACCTGTGACACTGTGGCATCTTTAATAACCAGCCCGCACCCCCCTGCAGGAACGCACAACTGTCTGCGCATATGTCAATAAGACAAGAGTCATGCAAAAGATGGATGCAGTGGAGCTGTGTGTGTTTGTGTGTATGACAGTAAATAGTGAGTTGAGATACAGTGATGTATGTTGGATCTGCAGTGTGAAGCTGCAGATGTTCACCCCAGGTGGTCTGATGCTAATAGCGTTCCACTTTTTACAAGCCCTTTAATTCACTCAAGATAAAGCCACATAAAACATACAGTATAGATCACTGTGCTGCACCTCTCGGCACCATTAAATCCAACAAACTGTATTCTTAAATGTACTTTCTCTTTATTCAATTTGCAACATATTGAGTTTCTTCTTCTCCTTCTTAATTTATTATATAATATATCCAGTTTTTTAGTTGTCTTTTAACTGAGAATTCTGTTGTAAGATCAATAGATGAAGAACCTGATTTCTCTTTAGCCAAATTCATACAGTTACCCTAGTGTAACATTAACAACAGATTATTGCTGATGTATACAATCACTCTTATGTCTTTTGATTAATTACCCTGAGCACCAAACTTGCATAGCAGCTTGCATTTGTCAAAATGTTCAGAATCCCAAAACCTGCAGAGTCTGATCCCCGAGTACAGTACCACACGACACAGGTGAAGGTGTGGGGGTGGTAAGTGATCCTTTACCCTCCCTCTGGTTTTATGGGTAGGCTGTAAGTGAGCATGCTCACACCCCTCTCCCCCTGTTTGCTCCTCCCCCTCTTGTAGCTCCTCCCCTTTCTGACCCCATATGTGTGTCACTGAAGAGAAGCAGAGCAGGTGAGAAAGCCAGAAAAAGAAAGAGGAAGGTTTCATCCACCATCACATATGTATGTTTAAAAAAATCAATTGATGAGATCAGAGATTTTTAGACATCTACAAACAGATTTCCTCCACAAGCTCTTAGGTGCGACTCCTCCCATCTGTAGCATCTTAATAATAGAAATAATTAATAAGAAATGTCCATTGTTGAACAGAAATGTTGTATTGAAATGTATAAATCCTATTTGTAACATACTTCTCATGAAAAAAAAAAATCCAAAGCCACAGACAGCTTTTTGCTGAATATTCTTTTAAAAAAATAAAATAAAATAAATAAATAAACACATTATGTAGCTTACATTGCTGCTGTTACTAGAAAGCCAGTAGGCAGCAAAGATCAGAGAGAATGGAGAGACTCTCGCTGTCTGAACTCTCCTCTGGAAAAATGAAAGATTTTCGCATGCTTGACAGTCTTTGGCAATACTTCATGTACCACACAAGTACAAACACACACACACACACTCACAGTGTTGACTTTGTATTCCGGTGCAGTTAATGTGTACACGGATTATTTTTTTCTCTCCCTAGAAGAGCTGCTTTTGTTGCAGGCACCAGCTTTCAGAATTATTCTACTGGTACAGCCACAGACAGCAGGGTCCTGCCTCGGTTGAGTACGGCATTAACACGCACACACACACACACACACACACACACACGCAGCACCATAAGACGTCCTTCAGCACAATACAAGGGAGCAGTTAATTTGAAAAAGTTATAACTCTTTAGACAACAAAATAACACAGTCACACACATACACAGCAACAGCTAATTTCCTAATCTTTTGCAACCATATTCACCCTGCAGCAGGAAACCTGACTGACTTAACTCCTCTCAATGGTCTCATTGTAAAAACTCTTCCAGCCAGTTAGTGACCGCTGTCTTTAATGAATGAGAGCTGCAACTGTTGGAAAAGAAACCACAGCTTGTCTCTCCTCCCCACTCCTCTTTTTCTCCTCTCTTTCTTGCAAGCCCATTAAAAGCGGGCTGTTTTTTTTTTCTTTTTTTTTTTGGTCATGAATCTTTAATCAGCCTTTTCAAGTGAGTGGGCAGGCTGAGTCTCAGCAGAGCACTGACCTGTGCTGCTGAAACACACATTCTGATGTAACTTATACAGACGCCGCACAGGTTAGACCCCGTTCACATCCCAGGACCTCTCTGAGACTTGTGTCTGATCAGCAACTAAAGCTTCAGCTCTTAATTTCTATAATGTCAGGTCAAAGAAATGTGGAAAAATCAAAGCGTGTCTGAGTTTCATATTTCCACCCATCCACAGACAACAACAACAAAAAAAGGATAATGTAGTGTAGTTTGGTGTCTGGAGTAGCTGCATGCAGACCCAGGAGTGTGTTTAGACTGGGGAGAAATCCATCAGCAGGGAAACAGAGAGAAAGAGTGAACTGACAGTTGTGTACATGTATCTCTTTCTCTGTCGCAACACAATTGCATTTGCTTGTGCAGGCGTGCACACATTTGCACACATGGACACACACACATACACTTGCAACGGTAAAGCAGAGCAGTCAGGTCACAATCACAGTAAAGCACACAAATGACTACCATCTGTCTCTTTGTCTCTGCCTGTATGAGTCAATGAGCCTCACAGAGTTCATACTACACTGCCCAAACACAATAATATTCAACATCACAGTTTTTAAAAAATGAAAGAAGAAAATATGTGTGAAGGGGTACAGGCTATTTATTACTGCTCTCCTTCTCTCTTATCACTCTCTTGTTTCCGCTTTACCCGACTCTGTCCCTCCTTCTCTTCCTGTAAATGAGTGATTTATCAGCCTTAATTGCTGGCAGTGGTTCATGTGGTCATGTGACCGCAACATGACAGCATGTGATAAATACACCCTGAAAATTAAACCCTGCGTTGCAAACAGAAACATGCACTGCTTGCATCGCATCTGCAGTGCGAGAGTGTGTTCGGATACTGACAAAAATAGAATGGGTCTAATATAAGCATCACTTTAAAAAACAAAAATCTCAGCTCATCTCTTGCTTTAAAATGCCGTAATAAAAGACATTTATCAAAGCGAGGCAAAGGGCAAAAGGGAAAAATGTACAATCAATAATGATAGACCAAGTAAATCTATTGTTGTAAGGTGTTTCATTACGGTGCCCCATAAACACACATACACAGCCCCACACACACACACACACACACACACACACACACACACACGCACACGTACACAGTGTACAGTAGAATCTATCACTTCAGCTCGCATGTGTTTCCTCCTCACAGCGTTCAGCTGCAAGATGCTGACTGAAGGGTCTGCGGTGCTCAGTTCATGCATCTTATTGTTACATGAAGCCAGTTCTCAACCACTGACCTTTTTATTCACTGCACTATACATTGTTAAAATAATGTATGAGGTGTCTCCGCCAAAGCCACTTCATTGTGTTATATTATACACAACAGTGTGTGTGTGCGGCTGCATGGGTTTGTGCAGAAAAAAGTAAATGCACTGGTGCAATCACACGCTTAATACTAACAGGAATAAGAGTCTGTGTCTTTGTAAAAAAAAAAACAACAACCACTAATGAATAGTTTGAATTTTGAGTTGTGACAAAGTATAATTTTGCATGTTCAGCTGATAAAAGTAGATTCACATTATCTGTAGTGCTGTGCGTGTCCCGTCGACATCCTTTTGCTCTTTGTTTATAGACCAGCAGTAAAACACATTTATTGCTGTGCCTTTTGCTGCTGTCATGTGGCAAATGCTCCCTCTAAATGTAAAGTCATCTTGGGTTTTGCAGCTTAAAATTATAAGGAAAGAGAAGTACAGTTAAACAGAAGCAATTTTTAAAAAAAAGCATTAAGGACAACAAAAAATGTACAGACATGGACTGATGTTGATATCGTGGAAAATTCAACGTTAATCTTGTATTGTAATCTGGTTTGTGTTATTCTCATTTACTCCCCAGCAGCTTGTGTATTTAGAAAAAGGAAAGTGCAGAGCTACAAAAAGACAGAATATTTTGACATGGTTATTTAAACAACCTTTTGTGAAGCTGTTGCTGCGCAGTAATTATGAGGGAATGTAAAATTATATGATTAAACATTTTTATACAGATTAGACATATGTGTTGCAGCTAAAACATATTTTTTCTTGTCTCTTCTGGAACCATAATTAATTTGTGCTACAACATTGTTCTTACTCTTAATATTTAAGTTGCAGCTAATGCGCTACTGAGACCCACTCTGTGTTTAGTCCCTGTACGTCCACAGGAATAAAATGCATCCAGAGTGTGGCACGCTGGGATCCGATGCCACAATAATTCCTGTTTCTGATGAAACACAAATTTCAGGAAGACTGAAACAGAGGATAAGAGAGGCAGACAGAGTGGAGCTACAGAGCCAGACAGCAGATAGAGAAGCATGGAGCCAATCTCACCGACTGACCGTCCGACTGTCTGATTGCAGCATGTCAAACATTTGACTTTGCAGGAACTGTAGTTATAATGGAACCAGATGATTTCACAATTTGGACAACAACAAAAGTCTCGATTGGGAGAATAAGTGTGTGTGTGTGCGGGCTCGGCTTTTGTGCGCATCGTATATTTTTGCAGGTTTGCATATTGCATCTATGAATGCGTGTGTATAAGCAGGTAACAGGGGGGGAGGGACAGCAGTGACTCCAGCACCTCTGCACCTTCCCTCCCTCCTCCTTATTTATTTGTCTGTATTAGTTAGCTCCTTCTCAGCACTTAAAATTAATGTCATCCAGCAGAAAATAGAGGCTGAAAGCTAAAATTCAGCACTTTCCCAGCAGCCCGGTTATTTATCAAGCTAACAAGGAGAAGATGCATCCCGTTTCAGCCGGGCCCAGGAAATATGTGCCATTAAAGCCCAGAGCTAGTGTTTGAGAGCCAGGGAATAAAAGTGAGGGTGTCAGGGAGAGGGGATGGACGGCATCGCCGGCAATATGGATGCAGAGAGACCAGCAGACACATTTATATAAGGGACAATAGATGTACTCAGGTAGACGCATGATAAGCAAGAAGAAACACACATTCAGCTTAGCAACGGCGCGCGACACACAATACATATTCTGCATGTTCTCCAAGTGTGTATATGAAGTGCTGATTTGCTGATGGCTATAAAAGATGATCCTTTAGGGGATACAGAAGACGTAGTTTGGAGCTTTGAATAAATCATGTGTTGCCAGAGTGAGCTTTGCACTAATTTTCTCTTTAGGAGAAGGGTGTTGAAACACGTCCCGAGGCCTGTTAGTATTGTGCCGTGTTAACATCTCTATAGCATCAGCAGCTAACGCCTGAGTGTTGGAATTCAATTAGACACTGGGTGCAATGCTAAGCAGCTAGCACTGGGCAGTCACCGCAGGGAAGAGAGGGAGATGATGGTGGCGCGTGGGGAGCAATGGAAAAGTGTGTATGTGTGTGTAAGGAGAAGGAGGCTGCGGGCGAGAGGAAGGCCCTGGGCTGCTGGCTGCGGTGATTCAGGGGAATACATTATATCACACTAACCTCCGGCTCATCACAAGTTCCTCTCTCAATCACGCTGTGAACACACAGCCACAACCTGAGGACAGCAGTGGCTCTGAGGCTCACACACAAACACACACACACACACACACAAATAAAAATGGAGGTCTGCCTCTAATACAAAC
>OOFC01003071.1:24936-35856 GCA_900323345.1 Pseudochromis fuscus | reverse complement strand
GGAGGTTAGAGATCGTTGAACGGTTACAGATGCGGATTAATTACACATTATTGAAATATGTGTGTAATCAGAGTTACTGACAGAGAGAAAAGTAAATAATTTAAATGAGCCCCTGAACAAATAATTATGCAACAACGAGAGAAACAAACCAAGAAATCTTTTATAGGTCAGCAACTGTTACAGCAGCAGGATATGTTCACACATTAAATAAAAGGAAAACAGTGTCAGGAGAGCAGCTTTGAGAAATTTCACACTACTAAAAACTGACTTATATTTACAGACAAAACTCGGTGAATTGTTACCACAGCTCTCCACTGCAGAAACAACACATTAATATTTCAATTACTGACAAACAGCCATCCTGAATGATCTTCCTCCTGCACAGAGCAGGTATCCACTGAGGTTTCCAGCTCCTGATCAGTAAATGTACAAAACAAAGTGACTGACAGAAGCACAGCACACACCGTCTCCCTGCGCTTTCATTCACTATTTATCTGTGAGGTGTGTTTAGACGCGCTGATTGAGGCCAGCTCACTTGTCTTTTTGCTCCTTTACATTTGTTTTTTTTTTTTTTAGAGAGGAAGAGCGTGTGCATATTTTATGACCCTGGAGAGCAGCTCCTCGTATTGTTTACACACAAAGGTAGAATAAACAGTGTTTCCGCACAGTGGCGTGTACAGTATGTACGCGTAGGCATGTGTCAGGGGACACGCAGCAAAATAATGAGTTTTATTTTTCCTACAATGAGAGATGCTAGCATGAAAACGCAGGAGAAAAAGACAAAAGTATATGGACACCTGAATACTGAAGTCTTTCTTTAGACAAACTGTCAAAACATTGTGCGGCTGCAGCTTCTCCAATGACAATTTCATATTGTTTTAAATAAATTAGTCAATGCAAAGTTTAATTAATTAGCTGCAGTCCTAATTGTATCTTTTGTCCTCAGCCCATGTTTGTATAATGAGACGCTTAACGTTGTATGTTCACGACTGCGTGTGCGGCCGCAGCTGTGGTCCATTTTCAGTTAATCAACAAACAAAATACATCAGCATGTATTCTGAGATTACATCTTTTTAAGCAAAGACACCAAACACCTGGTTCCAGCTCTGCAGAGGAGAGGATCTGTCACCACTCATGTCAAACCAGGAAGTACAGCAAACTGGAAAGTGATCGTCTAGATGTAGATATTTATATTTTTTAAGAAATGACAAGTAAAACATAATTTTTCAGATTTTTGCTCAAACCTCTTTTTTGCTTGAAATCCAGGATACAGTATGTTATACAAATAAAAAAATGTTGGTAATGTTGGTAAATGATGGTAGATGGATGATGTCATTTCCACCATGTGATACCAGCTCTACTCTACTCTACTCAACTCTCCTTTGGTCCCAGGATGGTCGAGGATAGTACCGCCTCTGTAGCTGGTCGTCAGGCAAAGGAGGATAAAGTTACTGAAGTAATCAGAGTAACTGTTGTGGTGTCACAGGAAGCAGTTTGAAGTATTTGCTAGTACCTGGCCAGCCTTTCTTTCAAATGGAGTGAAGCTGGTACCATATAGTGGAAATACTCCATAATAAACATCATCAACAGTCACGGGTGTATTTGGATTTGCCAAACATCCTTCCTGTTTGAAAAAAAAACGTGTTTAGCATTGTACACATGTGGAGTTTGGACCCCTGACGATCAGAGGTATGAAACACGATCCACAGGAGAAAAAAACATGATGCGATAAAGCGATAAGTCTTGTTGTGGAAAGATGAAAGGAGAGTGAGGGGTGGTGTGGAGGTGGAGGGTGGAGCAGTGACGGGGAGAGCAGCTCTGAGGAGAGGGGACGTTACAAAAATCAAATCTGGAGAGGCAGATAGTGAGGCCTGGCCACGCTACACTCACTCTCCTCCTCTGTCTGTCTGTCTGTCTGTCTGTCTCCCTCTCCCCTCTAAGTATCCCATAAATTACCCCCCCACCACCCTCCAATGCCCCTCTCTCCCCCCCATCTCTAAGTGATCCACTGGCTGGCTGCCCAACCTGGCTGAGACAGAGCGAGACAAAGATATGGACGCTAACAGTAAGAGGAAGAGGGAGCACTACAGAGAGCAATTTGAACAAAATGAAAAAGTGAACACAAAACGAGGGCTGGAAATATGTGGAGAAAGACATTTGGAGGGAGAACTGAAGAAGCGAGGCGCATGAAAGTGACGCTGGGGAGATGTGTGTGATTGCAGATTTCCACTGATTTTTCCTCTCTCCACAGGACACCCAGTGTGACTGAGCAGAATACCTCAATAGCTAATACTTGGCAGAGGCAACGCTCCTCGCCATTTATCCACACCGTTTCCTCGCAACAAAAGAGAACATCTTTCCTCTCTTTATCTCCCTTCCTCGCAGAACAATATGTAGCGGGGAAAGAAAGATGACAGCAGGAGAAAGAGAGAGAGAGAGAAAACATACTCCGCTAACTCGATTTACTTAGACTCCTCTACTGTCACAAGAATCTCCTCCTCCAATCTGTCTATCTGCCCGACTCCCCTCTCCTCTTATCTCGGAGGCAGAGCATCACTACGCCTGCTCGTGCACTCCGCTCGTAGCTGCGTGCAGATGAATGGTCGGATGACGAGTGAAGACGTCTAATCTGAGTCAGCGCGTCCCATCAGCTCCTGTCCGTATGACGCAGGGTCGTTTCAAAGTGACACGCGGGGCGGCCTTTAATTTGAAATGTGGATGTCGTAATGTGAATGCCACACTGGAAGGCCTACAGATGTGATGCTATCAGTGGATTGTGGTCATCGGATGTGAGCTGCCTACTTTAGTTCATAAGTAGATGAACTCTGTAACTTCACATTAAAAGCTCCTCGGCATTGTTCACCAACATGCTAACGAATACAGGTTACAACAAGCTAGGTACTCTTTACTCAGTCTTAGCACAGCCCCAGTTAAAAGCCAAATCTCACTGTTTAGAGTCTGGATTGAATGAACATTAATTATTTTTAACATCACAAAATCTAACATGTGAGAAACAAACATTCAGATCAATAAATCAAAACCACAGCTGCCGATTAATCTTCTGTCGATCAATTATGCTAATCCAGGCTACTGTTCTTCTAAAGCCTTTAAAACACATTATTCCTCTTTTTATGTACAACGCTCAGTCCAGAATCCAATGAGGAAACATGGCAACAGCTGCACTCATTGGGCTTTAATAATCCCACCATGCAGTGATATGGGGCACTGTGGTGTTTCAGGAATGGCCCCCAGCTGCTTGCCCTCAATCAAACCTTGCCAATCTGGAAAAGTATCAGAAGAGAAATGTGGCCTGATTGCTGTGACTGTTCTCAGTTCAGTCATTTCACCGACTTTAAGGGCTATGGTGCCACCTGGTGGATGACATGGGTATTACAGCTGCTGGGTTTAGAAAGACTTTTAAAACACACACAATGTTGTTCACAGAGGAGAGGACACTTACCCATCTGAATCGATGCTGTTTTCATGAATCATGGCTTTCAGGGCGTCTGAGTTTGCTGAAGATAAAGTGAGAGAGAGAAAGTTACACCCTCATACACAAAGAGAGAGAGGAGGAGATAAAAGCACTGTTGGGAATTAGAGGAGGACGCTCCAGTGACTTCAAAAGCAGAGCACTTAATGAAAGACGGCTACGACAGATTAACTCTTTACCACAATTACGTGGAACATCACTGAACACATAATAAGTGTATACAGAGACCTCGGGGGAGTCTTTCAGGCCACAACAAAAAACTTTTGTCGCAGCAAAGTTTTGAATTTCTAACGCTGCATGTGAACAATAACTTCTGCTCGCAGTAATAACAGCTCGGATATAGATTTACATCATTTGCTCCCAGACACACATTCCCCCAAGGCCAGGCCGTGATGCGTTCACTGACTTCACGCTAATCACGCAGATCGAGAAATTTGTGCATACCTTAAAAAAAAAAAATGTTTTGTTTGGAGATAGAAATGACTCATGTAGGTGAACGGAGGAGTTTTGTGTTGTGGTTTTATCTAAACAGACGTCTGACTCAAACCTCCGTCCTCCTCATCACCACGTATCAGCCTCATATCTTGAAGTAACCGCAGGGTGTGTCACAAAAACATCCTTTTCCTTTAGTCATTTTGCTTTCACTCTTAAATGAATGGATGCATTAATATTAGCCCCGGAGATTTTTTAAAAAAAGGTTTCAGGGTCACTCTGGGGTCTTCACAGAGCTGGAGGACAATGAGTTATTTAGTCTAGACAAATATAAGTCAACTTTCTGCCAATGTTACAGCAGTATGGATTATTTTTGCAAGGATGTTTTTTTTGTCTTTACTTTTCTCTCTGGGTTAAAGTCAAATACTGTTGTGCACATATAAGGATTTAAAGAAAAGGAATAATAGATGTTTGGCTTTATTAGTCAAGTTTGACCAAACTACACCCGTGTAGTCCTGAAGATGTTAAACTCTCAATCACTTTAAAAACTTTTATTGTATATTAACACCCAGCTGTTGCAAACATACCCTACATGTAATGCCTCTCTGGACCTTTTTATTTATTTTATATATCACTAAATGAAGATGTGGGATTGTCAGGCCTAAAGCAGCAAACTGAACCTCGACTACAAGCTTTAACACAAACCTTAAACACTGATGCAATGTGTGCAGAGGACTCACTATAATCCATGCTCATTTTTTAGAATTGTTGCTCAACACCGAAAAAAGTGGAGGTTATAGTATTCCTGCAAACATTTTTAAACAATTGATAGTAACCATGTACTTCAATTATTATGTGTGACCTGTAGAGGGCAGTGTTGTCTGATCACAGGGTCCCTGACATGCTACATGCATCAGCTCACTTCCTTCTGTTTATTTAAAACATAAACTGTGGCTGCTGGTAGAGATCACTTCTGGTGTTACGCAATCATTTTTTCCATGAAAAAATAAAGTGTTTAAAAGATACAACTGTTTCTTCAACATAAACACCCGGACCACTGGTTGAAGGTTAAGAGGACATGTACTGGGTTTATATAAAAAAAAAAATATATGGCACTATGTTAGAATACTGAATATTTTCCTAAAACTCTGCATGTCAGCAGACTGGCACTGTGAGTGTGAGTCAGAGTTAACGGACTCCAATTCATATTATTGTTACTACAAAAGCAGTGATGAGTCAGCTCAGAGCTCGCCTCTTGGGGGAGGACAGAAAAATCATCTTACAGCCCAGGACAATGACGACCAGTCACCAAGACAGGACAATACAGCCTGCGTGTGTCAATCAATAAAAACAGATAAGCTGTATTCACAAATGTTCTCTGGACAACAACACGACTTCTATATGAGTCATTTTCCAAGGAGTTTTCAAGCAAATAGCACGACAATAAAATTAAACTGTAAATCATATTAAGATTTGTTGCCTGGTCTCCAATGAAAGCCGTGCAGAAGTCGAGTCTTATGCACATTGAGCAGTGATCTTGGATTCAAGAGTCAGACCCACCGCCTCACTCCTCGTCGTCCATTTCTATGTACAGTCTATGGCAGGGGTGCTCAATCCTGGTCCTCGAGGGCCGCTATCCTTCATGTTTTAGATGCGTCCCTCAGGATCATTATCAGGCTTCTGCAGAGCTTGATGATGAGCTGATCATCTGAATCAGGTGTGTTGGAACAGGGACACATCTAAAACATGCAGGATCGTGGCCCTTGAGGACCAGGATTGGGCCCCCCTGGTCTATGGTAAAACTCATTTGAGCATGTAGCAGATGGTCTATAAACAGCCAAATTCATCTGTGTGCCTCATGTAAAAAAAAAAAAAAACAGATCTAAAATCAAACAGTTGATACAGACGTCCCCGACATTAAAATAATGGGCCTGAGCTCCATGACACTCAAGTGCCTCTTACAACACTTAGATTGATAAAGTCGGGGAGTCTTAGATTTCATTAAAATATCCAAACACTCTGTCTATGTTTAGACAGTTGTTAGCTTCATATGACGGTTTATTAGTACTGAGGAAAGTAATCTACACCATCAGAAGAGACATCTGATGCTTTATACCGACACAATGCTCACATTGATCCTTATCTTTCCTGTTTCCACTTACAAACACCACTGAACAAAGAAATGTAATTCCACTGTACAAAGAGAGGGGGGCTGTGATTTATTGGAATTTTAACTGCATGTTCCAGCACAGGGAAATTACTTGTTAGAAGTGCCGCTGTTTAATTTAGGACAATCAAATAACAGCTGAGACGCTCTGGTGTGACTTCAGTGGGAAACGGTGATGTAAGCGACCGCGCTGTGTAAACCACAGCCATCACAGATTGTCTCTTTAAATTCCCCTGCAGTCGTCCTGAAGATGAACTTTCATTAAAACCTCATTTCTGAGCCAAACTCCTGTGAGAAGAGTTCCCACACAAACGGCCCGCCACTGACTTCCTTCCTTTGTAATGTGTGAGACAATGTACCTGCAGAGTGCCAACAGAGGGCAAAGACATCAGTCACCTCTGATGGAGCAGGTTCAGGAGCCTCAGTATTAAACAGCAGTGAATGTGCAATGCTTCAGCTCTTTGGGTAAAATTCATAACTTTGTCATATTTTAATTTATTGAAAATCTACACACACACACACACACACACACACGTAGATGTTTGGGCTCTCTGAGTGTTTCCTTGTTGGACACATACCTTCATTTTTCATGATGTAGTGGACAATCTGTCCAACTGTGTCATTGTTGTCACTGAAGGTGTCATTCAGCTCTGAAACAACAGGAAGAAACAAACACAAGTAAGAAATAAATACAAAACTCACCAAGTGAAAGGAATTGCTACACGTTGATAGAAAGTCATCCATTATTTATTGCACAGTTTATGACACAGCAGTGTCATTAAGCATTTTAAAAATATGAAAGAAACGTATATGAACAGTGCAGCTGCTGCCCCCAGTGTAAACAGATTTAAAGAGGAAAACACTCTTCAGGCATGGCCTGCAGGCACATTAACCAGTCTCCCCATAAATCATAATTTAAGAGCACTTGTTAATATTGCAACTTAATGACATTCCTCCCTGAGGTTTTACTATTAAAGTGGAGCAGGAATGAAAACAGCGAGCTTTAATAGAAACCCACACACAGACTCGTGGGGCATTTTGTTCGCCTGTTAGTGAAGACTTGAGCTTGTCATTTCATTCATACAGCATTGTTTTAGATGAGAACACTGCCTCACTGCCTGGGATGGAGGCAGTCAGTACATTTTTTTGTTTAAATCTGCATAAATTTGATTTTTTGCCACTTGGGGTAAACACAACAAGCTGTAAACATAACCTAACATAATCATAAAATAGATACAGTCAACCTGTTGCCTGCACCAGACACAGAGCAACACAATCACTTAATTCAAGGTGTGTTTGTGGCCTTCTGTGAATGTCTGTCCAGAGGACAATATCTGGCTCTTCAGCTGCTGTATACTCCAGCTGATGGCTTTCTTTGTCTACCTGCTGTTTAGTGCTGGGCAGGTCTCTCATAAACCTTTCACTGCTGCTTGTTGCAAGTGGACATTATGTTTATATGAGCTGTGAGAGTAGAGCAAAACAGCAAGGCTGTGGTCTGTAAAATCAAAACAATGCACTGTCATTTAAAGCTGAGGGGAACTAGAGTGTTGGGTGGTACTTCTCTGTAGGTTTGTCACACCTTTGACTTTTAAACCGAACAGTTTAAAAGCTTAAACATGGAGAGAAATTGATTTTAACCCTTTAACACCTGAGCTTCCAAATTTCCACCTGGACTTTTTATGCTTATTTCGATTTCAAATTCAAATTTAACATGTAAAATCAAACATTCATGTGCAGTTGCAGTGTTTTTGTTCACTAAAACTCTAAAATCAAAATCCATTTTTGTGTTTTTCTGCTATTCTTGGTTCATCATCACACTCTTTCAACACGTAGTATATAGT
The DNA here is from genome assembly GCA_900323345.1 of Pseudochromis fuscus. NCBI lineage: Eukaryota > Metazoa > Chordata > Actinopteri > Pseudochromidae > Pseudochromis > Pseudochromis fuscus. The sequence goes on along the minus strand of OOFC01003071.1, from coordinate 27,926 downwards.
AAATCAGCTGTTTTTCTGTCTTCTGGGAGAGGCGCTAGTGAAATTACCGTAATGACACCATATTCACTGTAAAGTAAAACATCTCAGCTCTCGGGAACCGTTGGAATTTTTCTGATTGCGCAAACCGTGACATAATTACGGTAATCCAAAGACGCATGTGTAGACCTGTCACCGATGACGTGCTCGGAATTAAAGGCGGGAACTTTTCCCTGATTCAGTAAACATGTAACAGATGCAGTGTGATACCGCTACGGTAAATCAAACATTAGTGAAATCACAATATACGCCCCCTGACTACAGTAGCCATAATTAAGCAATATTGATCCATATATAAGGCGCATCAGATAATAAGGGTTTTTGAGCAAATTAAAGTCTTTTAGGTGCACCTTATAGTACGGAAAATACGGTAATGAAAATTCTTCTGCTGTCCTCAATTAGTATCATCCAACCTGTGTGTTCGTACCACAGAGACCAAAGAGTGGAGGCTAAAACTGCTAAAACAGGTGTAATTCAGCAATATTTGTGATTTCATTCATTGTTAATGGCGAAGTAGCAGTCGACACAGGTTCTGGCAGGAGTACTCCTATTGGCTGTTGATCTTCAAAATCAGTCCAGTGATCGTAATCACATGAGCAACGAGAGGTGAAAACTTGCTTGGCCTTTGAGAGGTTTCAATAGAGCTGCCAGAATAGCCCAACATATATTTTATTCTAATAACAAACATCACCATACACACACTTCTTCACCAGGAAGCATAAATGTGCCTTTGTGAGCAGTTACCTATTGTATCATTAAGTGTGACAGTTCATTTTGTCCTTCCTGAGCCCCTCATGTGATCCATACATGATCAAATCCATACACATGTGCAATGACTAACTGCAGATTTACAACACTGCAAGACTTCCGCTCTGCACCCACCCCCGCGAGGCACTTCCTGGAGTTTCCGGTCGATTGCTTCCTCACTACTGATAAACATTATGATCATGTTCATGGGAATCCTCCGGTATGCAAACAGCGTTGCTTAAGCTGCATGGAGGACAAAAACAAACAACAGCAGCAATCAACAAACAGAGAGAGAGGAAACCTGATCACTGTGAAACAAGAGGAGGCTGGATGAACTGAATGAGTGAGGTCACAACACAAAAGCCATGTTTTGTTTTTGTTTCGACGTATGAAAGAGAAAGGGTAGGGCTCTCTGAAGAAAGAGAGATGGCGGGGGGGAAACCCAGATGGATTGATGACTATTGTGCTGCTAAAATCTATTTCCCAATCCCTGTGCTCCACTTTACCAGTAGAGCAATACACGATACAGTGGAGATATCCAGGGCCCTGTTGGAGACGTGACGTGCCAGGAGGTAAAACTGTTCAGGGGTCTGCTGTATGATAACACTGGAGTGAGAAAGACAGGCAGCACAAACTCTTGTCAGTCTTGGCGGCACAGTGCAAACAACTCATTCTTTCATAACATCTCTCATGCCTGTGACATAACCCAGAGCCAAGCAGCGATGCCAGAGGCTTCACGTCTGCACACATGACTTACTACAAGGTGATTAGACAGCACATACCTGCCCCTCTTTCAGGGAGAGTCAGCTGCGTCCTCTGCGAGGCCAGAAAACTCTTCATCACAACTTCAATGGATATTAAAGTTCATTAGCAGCTGTCACTTAGAAGCCAAGTGAATTTAAAGATTGTTGTTCACCTCACTGAACACACCCCTTATTGAACCAGAGTGATGTGAATGCCAAAATCTCTTCCTGGTTTCTATTGGCCTCCACTCCTTAAAAAGACAGAGGCCTTCTCTCAACAGAGGAAACAACAATGACTTTACAAGAAGATGGTAAACGCACTGTCAGTGTATGACTTAAATACAAGTAAACAGGTTTTCTGAAGAGTCCTTTACAGCACATCACACCAGTCAATTCCTATTATTGTCTCTACAGTACCTGGCACACACCACTTCATTATATTCAGGAATGTAGTACAACCCTGTGAGTAGTAGAGAGCAGGTGGGAGCATCTACTAACTTTTTTTTTATTTGCATGATGTTTGACCTTGATTCTCACGAGCATATGACAGGAAAATGGAAAACCTCGTACTGAACAATGACTGATTTGGAAAGTAATTCAAAGGTTGTGCTGTGATTGAAATGCAGCAGCGTCACAGTCTGACAGACACAAGGTGGTGATGAATAACAGTTAATGTTTAGCTAGACTGGAATTTTTCAATTCAAAAGTTAAATGTAACTCAAAAAAGAACAGAGTGTATAGTCCTTCAAATGTAATTCAATAAATAAAATCACCTTTCAGGACCATTTGAGGACAGCATGATGGTGCAATAGTGATTCATACATTTTCCACTTCTCCAATGTTTGTTTTATTGTGAATGAGAAATTGGAGCTGCAGTGTGTACATCTGTTGCAACAATTCATCAACTTAACAACAGATCATATGTAAAATACTGCAGTGATTAGTGGAACCACTAATGTTGCCATATGAACTCATTCAAGTTCAATTCAAGTTCAGGGAGGAGTGAGTAATCAAACTTACCACGCTTCTAAATATTACTTCTTTTGATGCTTAATATCTACTTAATTATGATTTTTTTTTCCCAGATAAACACCAGATCACTGAGAAGAAATACTGACTTCAGCTAATGACATCAGAATGACTTTTGGGGAAAAAAAAGAGTACCGTATTTTCTGGACTATAAGCCCCTACTTTTTTCAAACACCGGTGTTTCTCATGTATCAGTGGCACGAAGCTCACTGGCTTTTTACAAGCTAGCAAGCTCCGTGCCGCCGATACATTTAGCGTCGTCACATCAGACCCGGTCAGAGTGGACCACATGAAACTGTTCGAATACATTCAATAGTGGCTTATAGACAGGTGTGCTCAATAGTCCGGAAAATATGGTAGTTCAAATGGTTAGGAGAAGTTCTTGGGTAAGGTTTGTGGAAGTACACTGATTTGAGATCTTCGTTCCTGAATGGA
>OOFC01003071.1:8802-24916 GCA_900323345.1 Pseudochromis fuscus | reverse complement strand
TCAAGCTAGCAAGCTCCGTGCCGCCGATACATTTAGCGTCGTCACATCAGACCCGGTCAGAGTGGACCACATGAAACTGTTCGAATAAATTCAATAGCGGCTTATAGACAGGTGCGCTCAATAGTCTGGAAAATACGGTATGTCATGATTGAAAATGAGGATTATTGAATTGAAGTCAACTGGAATTTTTTTAAGACAGCATCTCGTGGCCATCAGGAGTATTGCACTTTCTTGCACTTCCACATTGGCCTCATTTTCAAGCCCCTGTTGCTTTATCTATGCTGCAAAGGCACATCATCACTAACACATCAACATACTGACCTATATAGTATCTTGACATTTCGAAATCGACCAAACTCGCGGTTCTTTCCTGTCAAACTATTTTCCTCTCCTAAGCCTGCTTGGATTAATGTGAGCCAGACTGAGCAATAATCCTGGGTGTGTACTGTACACAGATGATGGATGACTGACGCACACAGATGCCAAATAAATCCAATGGTGCTGGTGTTAGACGCTTTGTGTCTGACGAGGACAAATTTTTGAAAGATTGCTATATCAAGATTTATTTTCTTTACCTGCTCCTAGCTCGGGATCCTTGTCTTCCTCATCACACTCCTCCATCGCCTCCTCGTCGTCCTGGGTGGTCGTGCACCGGTAGCCCTTCCTCTTCAACACGTGGCAGATCACCACCCCCAGCAGTCCCAGCAGGAAGAAAATCGGCACCAGGACGAAGGCGGTGTAGTCCGGTGCATTATGTCCACCTACACCTTTTCCTGTAACTGTCGTCTGATGCGCTGGGGGACGAGAAAGGGGAACATAAAACAGATTTTTTTTTTAGCAAACGCAGTAATTAATTTAAACATTGTTGCCACAGGACACGACGACAGATTGTCATTACAGCGCCCTTGATGGCAACCTGATCTCTGAGGGTACACACGAGGCCCGAGCTGAGCAGCTGAGGGGATTTAAACGCTATCAGCTGCGACATGACGGAGCTCTCATGTTCCTTTAACTGAATCAATCGAGTCCGCTGCTCGATCCTTTCACTGCTCGATCTGATGCAAGCTGTCCCCCATTCACAGCTTCAAGGTCCTATTTGGTGTCAGAGGTAGAGATAAATCAAATACTGTGAATGTAACAGAGGGCAGTGGAAAGAGAGCAAAATAAAACTTGTGAACATGCCTTTGAGTCTACACCTAGCAGGGTGGGTCATATCTTTGGGGGTTTATGTAACTGACAGCAGCAAAAGGAACATACAGATCATAAACTTTTACCACTCTGGCTCAAACTTCCTCTGCTCCCACTCCTACCTGCCCACCCAGGGGTCAAAAGTCCAGTGTGAGAAGTCTTGGGATGGGCCCCACACAGTGTACTTACAACAGAGATCTGCAAGTTTGTTCATCTTAATTATCCATTAATCTGATTTTCTTGATTAACTGATTGTGATAGTCTTGTTTCCATGCAGGGGTAACACCTGATCATCCACTAGTGTTTCCACTCCACTGATAAGAAGTAGGTTCTAGTTAGCTAGTTAGCTATGGATGGTCGCTTGTGTTTGTCTGTTCCTCCACCTGTTAGTAAAAAATTATGGAAAAACATCTATTTATCGAGCGATAGAGCATTACTCAGTGTTCAGTCTGAAGCATCTGTACAGCACATTATGCTCTGGTGGTGGTTTGTAGTTTTGATATGAAGTATTTAAAGTATTTATAGTTAAAGCACCAATCACAGCTCATTCAAGACCAAAGTAATAATGTCATATTGCTCATTTTGTCAGACCCCAGCAATCCAAAACCCAAACACAAACCATCCATGCCATATGCAACAAAGAAAATCTGGAAACATTTGAGAAGCTGTGGCAAAACATCTGTACACCTCTGTGACCAAAACTGCACATTTTAGACTGAAAAAACACAATACATGAGGAAAAATACATAGAAAATGTTAACATGTAATCTTGTTGTTGGCTTTTATTAACATAAGTGAATGCTCTCATATGATATAGTAAGTTCTGGTTCTAGTTTCTCGATCAGGTCAAAGATCAGAGAGTAGACGGTGACCCGTGGTCAGGGATAGGCGAACGCTCCCTCCTCCTGCAGTCAATGCACCACGTGAGGCATTCCAGCTCAACACACAACAGGGCTTTTGTCTGCTCTCCTGTTCACATCAGTGTGTGTGGAAAAGCCGGAGAGAGTCTGAAACAGAGAAGAAGATAGAGGGACATCTATCCATCGTGTACACCCCAAACCTACCCCAACTGGTAATGGGTGAGAGCCGGGGTACACCCTGGACACTGGTCCACCACAGGGCCAACACACAAAGACAGACAAGGATCCACACTCACACCTATGGTCAGTTTAGACTCATCAATTCACCCATCAAGCATGACTGTGGGAGAAAACCCACCATGCACAGGAGGAGCATGCAAACCCTACACAGAAAGGCCCGAGTGGAGCGAGCTTCGAACCCAGAGCCTTTGTGCTACAGAGCAACATCTCAGCAATAAATATAAAACCTAACCTAATCTGCATACCAGCACTGCGTGTACAGGCACGTATCTGAATACCTTACCATGTGCCCCCTGAAGCACACAGGCATTTGTGCTCCTCCATTGTCCCAGTTCCCTGGTGCATCAGACTGAACACACCGATCATTGTCTGCTCGCCGACCGCCCCACCACCAAATGCTACGTCCATGTGCTTATATAAAGCGATAGTGGCGACCACACTAGTAGACTGTCCTGGCACGGGCCCATGCCTCTCTACGACCGGCTCGCGAGTAATCATGGAGCAATTAGAGAGTTGAATTTAAAGCAATAAAAACAGACTCCACGCTGGCACACGGGCTGAGTAGAGTTCATGAAGAGGATTTAGAGCCGAGCCAGGAATCTCTGAGCAGTCACAGCCGGTGTCATAACGCAGAGAGGGAGCCAGAAACTACAGATACCAGATACACATCAGGGGTGTGGATACTTATGGTAATTATGTGGATTCAGACGGTAATGGGAAAGACAAGGGCAGTCCAGCAATATGTGGACTTTTTTTTTATTGATTGTGAAAATGTAACTGAAGTCAGGGATCTACAAGTTGCTTATTTTGACCAATCAGCTGTCCACACTCAAAAATAATCAATCAACTACAACATATTAAAACAGATAAACGCCGCAAATCTTCACACACAAAATTTGCTACCAATACATTTAGATTAAATATAAATCAATTACAAAAATTGCCGACCATTACTTTTTACGCCTCCTGTTGTTGGAGGAAACTCGTGCTGCTTGGTAAAGTCTTTGACACAACTGCTTTCACCAGAAATTTCACAATTCAAGTTGTGACACTGTCAAAATTAAACACTATAAAATAGGTAAAGGAGAAAGAAGTAGGCATGCTTATCCTAGTTTTTTTTAACTATTTCCTCAAGTTTTGTCTACATTACGTCAACCAAAATAACCCATCCGTTGTGGAAGACCTTGAAGATTACCTTGGTAACCACTTCAACCACCTCTTCACCATTCACTCCACGACCAGGACAACCTCTCCTCCACTCCGAGCAACAGGAGATCCCAACCATCAGACTCCAACCAGGTCTCCCCAGGTAAACCATGCTGTTCTGAGGTTAGTGATATTTCAATTTCAGTTGACAACAACCTCAGCCAACAAACAAATCGCCACACTCACCGACGAAAACCAATTCTTCCTGTCACCTCCCTCACAACTCAGCTCCCCTCCGTCATCAAGCAAAACAAAGATATAAAAGATTTAAGATTTAATAGGGAGGCAAACAAATACTCTCTGGGTCAAACTGTCCCTGGCTCCATGAAAAAAAAAATTACTCTTAAATTGGCGGCACAGAGGATTTCAGCAGATGTATATCACGTTCAGCTGACCACTTGAACCACTTTACAAGCAGAGCAGGTCCTCCAAAAGATCAGCAGCTCCCTACAAAAGTCACAGAGCGAGGCAATAACTTTCACTCTGATAAGAGGTAATCCCCTTTCTGAGTCCAGACGAGAAATTTCTCTCTACAGCATCAAACCCTTCAATGGAAACAACTGTTTGAGATGAGAGCAGGCTCAATAAGGTCAGCATTACAGTCCAGCCAGTTTCACTTCCTGCAATTTTGTCAGGATTTGGTCAGGGAGAAACTGTCTGCTCAAAGGTTGTTGAAGTATTTTCAGCCTCTTTCACAGAATGATGTAAAATCAATCTCTGCAAACACACACACACAATGGAGGGAGGAGGAGGTGATCTGTGTTTGGAAATACCTGACAAAAATAACCAAAAAACATCTTTTCCCTAAGTGGAGCACAGGTTAGCACATGGAAATGTACTGGCCGTCTGTGGCTGAATCTGATGACCAATCGAGAGCCAAGGGGCATCTCAGAAAAGAGGATATTCCTGTTCCTGCTGCTGATATCAGCAAAAAAAACCTCCCAATACCCACAAAAAAAAGCATGTATCTGGGCAGCAGGCTGTGACTGATTCACACTTACCAACCATTTCTACATGCGTCAGTCTCTTCTTGGCAAACTGAGCATTGAATAACAATCATCAATATATTCTAAGACAGGAATCGGCTACAAGACTTCTCAGCTACGTACCATCAGTAATCTGACCCTAAACTATATGTAACCCCATTACTCTCCTCCATTCAAGCTTCCTAGGAAGGATGGAAATGGAAGCTGTACCACAGTTGCCCAGTAATTATCCTCTTCTTCCCTCTTTACAACAACCTTCATCTTTACACTCATCTTTGGGCCCTGAGGTTCTTCACATCTTTAATTTTTGTTTTCTTGTACACACAGCAGCTCCAAAACTAAGAGTATGAGCTCATTAAAAGTTATGTAATCCATGAATACTCATCCAAAGCTGTTGAGCACAATGTTTTCAAATGACAGCAACAGCACATGAGGAGGAGATGTTGCAACTTTCAGCTCAGCGCTGAATATTAATGGGACTAAAGACTCTGTCCATCTGTGGCTTCTTGGTTCCTACCACTCAGGAAAATACATGACTGCTGTATCAGGCTGGACATAATGCTGCTGTTTGGCCGGTGTGCAGTGGTTAGCACTGTCGCCTCACAGTCGCCTGTAAGGATTTTCTCCAGCTTCTTTCCACAGTAAAAAGAGAAGTTCATTGATTATTCTAAATCGGTCGTAGGTATGAGTGTGAGCATGCTCAGTTGTGTGGACCATAGACTGTATATAGAAATGGATGAAGCAAGTGTGACGTCACTCACTGGTTTGTGGAGATCAGCATTTGAACTTCACCATGTTGGCTGTTTGGAGCCAGAAGTGACCATATTTGGATATGATGTAAGGATGAAGGAGGCGGGTCTAACTCTTGAACGTGAGGTCGCGACTTCATTGCTGCTCTCACTGGAGACCAGACTTGTCAATCAAGCTAACCACGCCCCTAAATATTACTCTATAAACCCATCTGGATCAGCGGTTCCCAACTTTTATGGTAAGCAATATCAGATTGTGTTCAAAAAGAAGCTAACAAATATTCCTAAATGTTACAGGATAAAGCAAAAGTTAGGCAAAAGTCATAGTTTTGTTGGACAGAAACATTTGCTTGTTTATCCCATTATTCATTTTGTGACCTCTCACATTTATCTCGGGAAACACTGACCCACACGACAACAAGCTCCTGCAGGCATCTGAGTGTCCAGCTTCACTGCGTTCACGCTCGGCCTGCTGCAGCATTACGTTACACAAAGTCACGAAGGCAGCTGAAACCCTCCCCAGACATTTGGTCACAGCGTACACAAACATAAACACAAACACACAATGCAGCAGTTTCCTCCTATTTCCAAACCGATGCACCCCATGACTGGCTCTAATTGAATAAGTATGTGGACTTGAGCCTTGGCCTTTTGCAAGCCAGAGACTTGTGTGGAAAATGGACACAGGCCCAGCATTTTAAAGGTTATGAGGAGCATCGGCTGGAACATAAAGAGAACACAGGGCTGAGTGTGTCTTGATGCAGAGATACCTACACTCCTCTTAACTCTGAGCGGCAACAAGCTGCACTTTGCTTATGAAACATTTATGAAACATTTAATAGAATAACTGCTAATAAAAGCCCTGATTAATAACAGTAAATAACATGTTCACTTGTATACTTCCCTATAAATACTGAAGAACAAGATTTCATTACATTCCAGTTCCTCTGATTGTTGTACTGTTTAAAGCAACATTTCAAAGATACTATATAACATTACTTACACATTTACTAAACTTAATCTACACATGAAATGCTAGTTTCAGGTGATTACATCTCGTTACTGCTACACTTTAAATCACATAACTTCACTGTTATATGTATAGTTGTACAAACCACTTAGACTGCAACTAATTGCTACTTTTATTATCTTTTAATCTTATTATGAAAACTGCAGACTATAGCAGTTATCAAAACAGATGCAGATGTATTTCCTCTTCAATAACTAATCAACAGATCAACTTAAAACTTAACTTGGTCTTTGAATGCATCATCACAGCTTTCAAATTAGGATTTATGTAAGAAAAATAAACTACACTCTGTTTGTAATGAGATAAAGTGGACAGAAAAGACTTCTTAGAGGATTGATTGCAGTAAAAACCTTGAAAAATGAGAAATCAGCTAAATCACACAATGCTGTATGTGGAGTATAACAGTCAGGCAACATGTTAACGTCATCAGGGCCATAATAAAATAACTATTACTACAGTAACACAGTAGAAAATACTCTGCACTGGGCCAGAGGAGTGCAACTTAAAAGTAAAACTCTGACGATACGTTAGATTAGTAAGTTTAGTTTTTTCATGACAACAAATATCTTGACATATTGAGCTGACAGCAAACTTTTCAGAAGAGGGGGTTAGAAAATGTAGGATGTCAATGACTGTAACGGTGACACACGGTTTCGTTTAAACACATACAGTAAAAAAAAATAAATAAATAAACTTACGTGTAATGGCTGTGGACTCGGCCATGGATGGACAGGACAGCAGCTTGCCAGCGGGCTGGAGGTGATGTTTTCGCGGACGTGTGGACGTCTGGTCACCGCCGACGACAACTGGTCAAACTAAAACTAAAGGAGGGACTTCTCACAAACAGTGAACGTGTTTCCTGATTCCCAAAGAGCGGAGACGCCCTACGCTTAAAGCGGTGCAGCCCCCAACAAAGAGCAGTACACAGAGGGGCGGAGCGAGAGCATTCACTCACTGGTACTTTCACGTTTGTTTTCTTCGTCCTCTGCATTGAGGTTAATTGGCGGAGAAGGTTTAACTTAACATACACCCAAGAAACATCTCATAAATATTGAATTATGAATATATATAACTTTAATTTCTAAGTAATTTTGCACAATGTCTATCAAATTAAAGTGTAATTGTATTTTCTGGAGGTTTTCAATCAGTGCTTCTTTGCTCCTCATATGTTCCACAGTCTCCACAGTAGTCACTTTTTCCTGTAATATGCTGACCTAATTCAAACAAAGCTTCCACGTTTCTTCTTGCAGAGCTAGAAAAATTATGTTTGTGCAAAAAAGTAATGTAACATGACCTAAACCCACCAATACAGAGCTTATTTGTGGTGTATTTTCAGCACTAAATAGTTGTGTGGTTCGACACAGAGTAGCCTGAAGTCATTTATTGGAATTTTCTTTTCTATTGTTATTTAAATTGTATCTGTTTTCTTACTTAACAAAAAACTAAAACAGAAAATCGTTGTGTGCACGATGAAAGAGAAAAATAGGCTATATCTATATAGCTCTATAAATGGTATCTGAAAACTGCTCTTGGGACATCAAAACAACTAAAATCTTATATGTGTACTATTTATTTTGTTTGATTTCTTTCCATTTCTTCAGGAAAACAGATGACACTTTTTTCATAACTAATTAAATATTGGTTTAAAGATTTCACCCGTGAGAGTCTATTTATAAATTATTACAAATGCTCTGCCTGTGATATCTATTTGATTCAGGTTAATCTTGACAAAGGTTTCTGGGGTTTTGACTATATTACAAAGCAGAATATTCCTAGGTATTTCCACTCTATCTTAAATGTCGGTGGACAAATGGGCCCAAAAGCCAACACTGTGCTAACCTGGCCATAGATTGAATATGGACATGGATGAAGTTAAATGAAGCCAATGTAGAAGTGCAAATAAGTGCAATACACCTGACGACCACTAGATGCTGGCAGCAAAAAAAACTGTGGCTGTGATTCACTTCCAAAATTTTCAATCATGAAATCATCATGATACGTACTGATGATGCCATTAGCTAGAGTTATTAGTGATCTAATGGTCCAACAATGTAAGATTTAGGATTGCTGTTAACAGCTCTGCTATCCAATGAGACCAAACCTGAACCCCAGTCTCATCCATATCAAGTAGCATGCTTGGGCTCAAGGGTCAGATCAACCTCCTTACTCCTCCCTTCATATCCAAATATGGCCACTTCTGGCTCCAAACAACAAACATGGTGACATTTAAATACCAAACTCCAGGCAAGTCTGCAAACTAATGGGTGATGTCACAGTAATTTCATCCATAGATGTATGAGTGAGGAGGTTTTCTGGTGGCGCAGGTGGCTTGTCTGTCAGAGGGTATGTTTAACTGATCTGAATATTTAATAATGACTCTGTCTCAGCTGCGTTTAATTGTGTTTGTGCTGGTGACTGACAGAAAACCAAGACTGCTTGTACCACAGAAGCAGACTTATTTCTCCTTATCACCAGCGTCAGCAGCAGAAAAGAGTGTGGGGATGGTGAAGCTTGTGTCCAAGGTCTGAAGGAAGACTAAATTATTATCGCTGTTGTTTTCATTGTTTCAAGTTGTAAATAAACAATGTACATAAATGTTGTGACTGGCTCATAGAAATGTCATTACATGCCTGATGATAAAACTTGAAGGGATGTAGGGAAAAGTAGCTCTGTAGGTAAGATTTTTATTTTCTTAAGTGTTGTAGCAAAAAATAAAATAAAAATAAAACAAATAAAAAGAACAAAAAGAAAAACTGAATAATTAAAAAATGACAAACACAACCCACACCCTGCAGATGTTAAGCTCCATTCAACAGAGTATGGTCTGTTTATAATTACTGGAGTGTACCATCTGTGCAGTGAACAATACGGGAGCAAGACCAGTCCAGACCATTTTACCATGTACCAAATAACAAATAAAATTACAGCGTGAGTTGGCAATACAACCAAAAGATTCCCTGTTACTGCAATTTATAACTCCAGAATGCTCTAACTTTAGAGATTATTTACTACAGAAAAGTGTGACCCCTCCTATCCCAACTTGACAGTGTCCAATCATTCAGTGCTTGGAGGATGCACACCTGTTTTCACTCTCACTGATGAACAGCTGATCTGCAGTTACATGACAAGCAGAACAGAGATATGCACAGTGGGAATGAGTTTTTCTTTAACTAATAATAATAATTATACGCAAACACAACACCACAAAACTGAATATATTAAAAAAACAAAAAGCAATGCAAGGCACAACAATAAATGCAAATAGAAAGAACATGGCAATAATAATGATGGGAAACACATAAAACTACTAAAGTGCAAACATTAGAAACCTTGATTATTAAATATAGTTAATTTAAATGTATGGTATTTTGTTTTTGGAGTGAAGTCGCCATGTCGACTGAAATTTCAGTTGTATTTACATGTTTGGTTGTATTGGTTCAATCCTGTATCTTTGTGTCCTCCCTCCCTGTGGCATCATTCCTCTGCAATGCTGCCCTCTACAGGACACATGTGTGTAGCTTTCATTTCCCTGATGCTCATCCATATTTCTTGTACCACTTACTAGTTGTACTGTGCACCCTTTTATGTCGCAAAATATTCAGCTACAGTACAGTGTACAGTACAGAAACATGACACACATTCAGTTTTGCATTTTCCTTATGACATGTAAAACAGACTTAATCCATGTTGCCTCACCAATGGAAGCAACCTGCTTGGGATATTAATCATGAAGTGTTGAATATAACATTACAGTAACCTGGTTTGACCTTCTGCATCGTGAAGTGGACACAAGCACCTGTTAGTAGCCAGTGCCAAGATAGCTGTGGACAGCTCAACCAATAAAAATAAAACAGTGTAGATCTAAAAGGAATTACCAACCAGTTAGACCGAACCCCACTTTAAAGCATCTGCACTGTAAAGCTGTCCTTCCCAGTCTGTCAAATTCAAACATTAAATCTGACATAAATCTTCTGTCAAATCAAAGATTTTTTTTTTTTCATGATTCAAGCAACTGATTTGCTTCGCCAAATATAAATAAATGCATGTTTATTATTATTGTATACATTTGTATACCACTGCTGGTAAATAGTACACAGTCTCACAGCCTTACTGAGCTGCAGTTTAGTGTAGCGGGGGAGACTTGCAGCTCTACTGCCATTTCCAGCAAATGAGCTCAGACAAGCTGAGTGCAAGATTCCAGTAACTAAACCAGTGACTGGTGAAGAAAGTGGAGCATTGAGACATGCAGGAGAAGGTGCAGAAGATTTTGAATGCAGTGACCTCTTATTGATAGGTAATATCACTGTGCTTGCACATACGCATGTATGCATGATGCATATGTACTATATTGAGGTGACATTTAAGCCTGATTAACAATTCTAGTGGATAATTATTACAATAAATGAGTTTCAAGAATTGTAATTATGACCAAATGTTAGCAATCATATCAACAATCTAAACTGCACAAACAGAAAAATGCGGACATGTTAAATATTGTGTTAACATGATATTTTGTACTAGATATGTTCAATATGGTGTTTAAAAGATATTTTGAATCATATTGTATTGTCTTGTTTTATTGTTGTTTCTAGATGCATTCAGCTGTAACAAACCTGCTCATATTAAAAACTAGACTGTATCACTGTGGTTATTTCCACGCTGGCATGTGCCCTACATCTGCTGTGTTTACAGGCTCGCAACTACCACCCCATGGCCGCGTGCCTCAGAAGAGGGCGAACAGAGCCGACGACGTCACCGGGCTAGAAGCACGTTGAAATGTGTATGCAGGGTCTTGCGGCAGCCGTAAGTACGACAGAAAACGCGCAGCACAAACATCCCTTTGCGGTTCCGCCCACTGGTAAACAAACACAGAGGACAGGACAGAGAGGACTTGTTGTTTTCTTCCCAGTATTGATATAGTTATTAAAATATTGCTTAAAAGGATGTAACCTATCACTGGTTTCAAAGACAGATCGACTGGGATGGACTGATGGATTGATTGATTGATGGATTGACTGATTGATTGATTTTAGTAAATGCCAGTGTACATACCAGGTACAACATTAAAAACTTACACGGGTAACACAAGAAAGTGAACACACTTATTTCCATTTGAGTGCTTGAGTGATCCAGAATACACCTGCAGGTTTTAACAGTGAGTTTTGCTGATATACACAGCACTTTAAGGGAGTAATCATAGAATATTGCTTTGGGCCACAATGTCTTCATAGTGACATTGCATTGTATAGGTCAAAATTGAAATTAGAAATTAAAAAAATATATATATCTAGGCTGTTTAGTAGTCACAGTTCAATATGAGATCATAAAATCAAATATTGAGATGTGATAAAATCTCATCCAATGAACGATTTCTGTTTCTGTCAAACTACTTCTAAGGTTAAGAATTAGCCTTGATAATGAAATAATAAAATGGCTATAATTATTATTCAAAGTTGTAACAGCAGAGTAGTCAATAAATAAACTAATAAAGACAAAAAACAACCCATTGACCTTACCAAACTGACCGAACATGTTTTTCATGCTTTCATGATTGTTTTCTGCGTTCATCGTTGTCACTTGTCTTGTAAAGCACTGTAACTTCATTTTGAAAATATATATCATAGTTATTATTACAATTATTATTATGTGTTATCAATAAAATACGTCACTACGGTTTATTCTTGATTACTGTGACAGTTTGGTTTATGACTAGATGTAGACAAAGTAACACCACTGAAACTGTAACAGCTCCGTTACGATTTGAAACTATACTAACCTCAGCAAACTCCCAGCACTGAATGCCCCTGTGGTGCTTTTATTTTCATTACGGTAACCAGAAACGCTCCACACCGTGTGTGCTTACGAGCTCCGCCCTCCTATGTTCTGCTGTGTTTGGACCATACACTGTGCAACGTGACTACCGAGCCCCGTGCAGCTAACCCCGCCCTTTGCAGCCAATGAAAACGCACGGAGGCGGGCCTTAGGCGGGGCCACTGCTGCGTCTCGTCTAATCACGATGTCCGATTTTACATTACTTGCCAGACCATCTACCGGCACGTGTGTCCCTGCGTGTAAACTACTCTTGGGGTAGAGAACAAAAATGTCTGCGGAGCCACACAGACCGCAAACACAGTCGTTTATAGTTGGATTTATTCAGATGTCTTCTACTCTTTAAAAGAGCCTCCTTGTGGAATAACAAAGCAGTAGTTTCTGTCTAAGGTAAGCTGCTCGGGTTTTGTTGTCGGTTTATGAACGTCTTATGATCTAGTATGTAGCTTTGCAGCTAGCATGCTAGCTTCGACACAGCCTACCTTTATTTAACCGTATGGTATGATACCCACAAACACACAGCTGAATATAAGCTACTCTGTTTATTCACATGTGAAACTGCTTTTCTGTAATCCTTATAGGTTAAACTTCATGAAAACTGATGCCTTCAGGTTATATTTAGGAATATACATTTAGTTAGACAAGTAGTTACGGTCGAAGAAGCTAGCACCACTAACTAAAGGAAGAAAAAAATATGGCCTTGATCCAGGGTTCAGGACTTATTTTCTTCAGTCTTGTAAACCTTGTTAGTTTCTGTGGGGTGGACGTGCATGTGGACGTTGCACAATGTAGTAACAGGGCTGCAAAATGCCCCTCTGTGATAGGTTCACACTGAACTGTATTTACGTTATGCCTGCTATGAATCATGATGTGTTTTATGGATTGTTGTGACTGGACGTTAAGTCAGCCATACAGGCTATTACTCTTTATTTGTAGGTTCTGCAGTGATTGCCTGCTTCCACATTACACACACTTAAGAGAAAAAGAACAGGGATTGTCTACTGTAAGTGATCTGGCAAACCCACTACTGATGTTGAGCTTTTGATGTGATTCATTTGTTGCTTTATTCACATCTGTGATTGAGTTATTAAGGCAACAGCAAATGTTTACATCTTTTTTATTACACTAGTGTGAATTACACATTAACCTAAAGGGACATTTTCTAATGTGCACATAACGTTGTTGTTGAAGGCAGCACCATGTCTCTGGCTGCACCTTTCTACAAGGCTCAATCCTGTTATTCCTCTGTCAGTGATGTATGCTTGGGTGGGGGGAAAAAAAGCACAACCCTTGAAAAACCTGCCTAAAACATATAGCTATACTTGAGTGTGCACCTTTTCTAGGGTGTTTTGAGTCGACCAATTTCAATTCATGTATTTTCACACGTAGCAAGTGCCCAACATGAAGCCATCTACACCATCATCCTGTCATTTATAAAACCTGTGAGCATCCATGCAGCGTCATCATAACCCCTGAGTAGTATGGCAAATATTTTGACACAATAACAGACCATGGATGCTTGAGATATGAACATAAGTCTGCACATAATGTAGCATAGCGTGCAAAGAAGTAGCATGTAAAAGACCCAAAACTTACATAGGATACTGTAAACAGGCAACAACTCAATTTAACCTTTGTTCACCCTGTGACTGAGCCCTCAGTGAGCCTCTAAGATGACTGTTGGTGGGCAGATGACTCTCAGTTTATGCATCAGCAAATCAAACTTGACCATGTGACACCAGTAAGCAACATTAATTTGGTATTTGGTGACAGAGAAGGTGAGATTGCAGCCGGTGGCTGAGGGGGCGGCGATGGTGTTGTGCTCCACATTTAAACCATTTGATCACATGTATGCGGGGAAATGGCTCAACATATGAAACACGACAAGTAAACAATCTTAAATTTCCCCTCACTGTCATACATTAAAGGGAGAAGAAATGATTCACCAGCAGTTTGGTCGCCCATAGATGAAGTAGAAGATCAACACCACAAAGTTCCCCGTGTTTTGACTGCACATGCTTTTTTTGTAGCTTTACTGGCAACAGAAATTACACAATTCTCTGTTCAATTCTAAAATTAAATTCTCCGTTGGTTGAAGTAAACTGCCTCAGAAAGCGTTTGAGAAGCACAGAGAGACTGAGATTTGAAGAGATGAGTTAGTAAAGGGAGTGCATCAGTCCTCCATGATCTCACACAATAAAACAATCAAGGCAACCAAACTTAGCCTTGGCTGCCAGAAAATGGCACATTGGTGCCTCTTCAGATGCCTGAGGTTGCAGCATTTCTGTTTTATTAATGTAGGACTGATGGGTTTTCATTATGCTTTTGTGAATGTTTCTTTTTAAAGTTAACAGCCTGTATTTCTTAGGGGGGTTGATCTCAAAACCTTTCTAGTGGTGTTTATTCTGTTATTAATGTGAGCATCAGGTGTTCATTTTAAAGTCTGTCAGGGCTTCTAAGTGGAAGTAATTTAGTGATGTGATAACACACTGTGGCTACTGTTCAGAAATCCTCAGGACATCACACAGGGCATAAAAGCTGGTTTCCTCTAAAGCAGTGGTTGATGTAATTTACACCAGAAACTCAATATTTAATGTAGACCATTGATACTAATGTTGAGTACATCTGGTTTGAGAATTAAGGCTGAAGGGAATTTGTTTTTCTTTGTGGCATTACACCATATTAAATCCTGAAAAACATAACAAGGCATTTTAAGAGCAATTTAGCTTTATAAATATATATTTTTACAACAAATGTTTTATTTTCAAAGCATCTTAGATTTGAAGACAAGGTGGCAGCACACAAAAAATCACCTACCTTGATATTCATCATTTTAAAATATCTTTTTAAGATTTCAGTGATTCCCAAATACTAAAAAAGATCAAATTTATTTAGACACTTGGGATTCATGAGCAATAAATATGGTGTTCTGCTTTAATGAATCTACAGTAATCACGCAACAACACTCATATAAGCTGTATGTCCTTAGTGTGCAAATTAATTAAGCATAATGTAACCATTAAAGAAAATGGGCTGCTAATTTAATGAACGTTCAAACTGTTGTAGTACTACATGATGTCCGTGAGTTTTATAGTTTTTTCTCCTGCTCAGGGTCAACAGGGATGGCTGTTTGATGGATTGTTCTGTCAATCCTTCCTTGTTTGTGCTTTACAAACTTGTCCACAGTATCGTGCTGCACTTTTTTTTTTTTTTTACTGAACCAGTTTTGTGGTCTAGCTAACCAAATGAGCTACTGGTCATTGATAGTAAATTGAAGATACATTGAAATTTAGCACACTAAGCTCGCTTACTCATTTCAGCAAGTTGCAGTGACACAGATAAAATTGATCTATATACATATATTTTGTATATATTGCAGTATTTGCACTCCCCTTTGCTCCACTATTACTCTGTTGTACACTCACAACCTTCCAACTGGGTTATTGAAGCATAGGTTTGAACAACTTGGCACAACATGTCCTCATATGCTTTCACTTCAGTTTCGGTTTAATCTGTAATCAGTAAATATTCTAGCTCTGAGGGAGTTTTTAATCTGTGTGACCTCACTGGCAATTGAACCTTCAACCACTGGGCGAGACCTCTGTTGAACCCAGTTCTGTGAATTAATTACATTTAAATGTTAGTGTAATACATTTTAAGAAAGTACAACAAATGTTAATTAAATCCAATAAATGTACATGTGTTGTACATTTGCACATTTATTATAGTGTAATTATATGAAAGACGTCAGGTGCCTCTGATGTGTACGTTTTTTTGTGTGTGTGGTTTTTTTTTTTTAGCTCTGTCCTATGCGTAGCGCGCGTGTCTTTGTCTAATAGATGTACATAATGTACAGTACAGCGCTTTTTCTAACACACCGACCGTGGATCAGCTGGCGCATCTGCTCGTGCAGTTGGATACTTTAGAGAGAAGCATGTAGGCGGACCCGGGATCAGTGTCTGGCAGGCTGTCTGTGAGCGGGACGTCCATCACAGCAGCCCAGCCTCTGCAGGGCGCGCGCTCTCA
>OOFC01003068.1:0-12354 GCA_900323345.1 Pseudochromis fuscus | reverse complement strand
GTGCGCTGTCACAGACCACCCCAATCACCACCCAGCCATCGTAGTCCACCTCCCAGTACCCCCGGTGGCCCAGCAGACTCTCTTTGCACAGCACCTAAAGGGGAGGAGAAGTAATGTCAGACAATTATAGATCATGAAGTGACAACAAAGGCCAAAGATTCTCCTGTTGCAGCTTCTCTCTGTGTCTCCTGCTCGTCTCCTTCCTGTCGGCTGCTGCATCAGGAGCATCAGACTCTTTGTTTAGTTCTGCTCTGCTGATGGGCCTGGTAGCTCTTGGTTTTATTTCTTTGAGATTTAGTGATGGATTAGGTTAGACGGACTTCACCTGATCGTCTGGCCCTTCGTGAGCTGGTCTCAGTGTCTTCCCTTCCTTGTGCTAATTTTTGCCACCTCATCCTTTTCTGTTTGAGTTTGTTGTTGCTTTGTGGTTATGACTCTTTGTTTGTTTAATAAATCAAAGATGATCTTGTGCAGTTCTGGGTTTTAATGAGGATATTTCTAAAATTTAATTGGAAAAACTATTTGTTGCCTAAATGTTAAGCAGATAAGTCAATAATGCAGCTTTTAGAGTAAGTTCAACAAATAAGAGCTGCTCCCTTTTCCTTGGGTTTGTGGACTGTTGTATTCCCTGCATCACTTCTGTTTTCCCATGCTCCACATTTAAAATTTACACCTCAGGTCACTGGTCCAATAGTCTTCTGGCCCTGCCTTCTCCGAGCCAATCAGCACCTCTGCCCAGCTTTTTAAAACTCACTGCCATCTGTCATCCTGCCTTTCACACCAATTCAGATGCACCTGCAAGATGATGTCCTGAGAAAGTCATACACGTGCAGACATCTACTGGTTAGGGTTAGGGTTAGGTACCTGTGGTGAGTGCTCGTATCTCTCAGGCCTGTTGGGATACGGACAGACTGCATCGGATGTACGAGCCACTTTAGAGCCGCCCTCTGAGATCCACAACAGTTTCTGTGCAGTTTTATCATCCAGAGAGATCGGGATCCAGTCTGACAGAGATGGGAGGGAAAGATACAAGCAGAACACAGGAGACTGAAGGTGAGGAATTTATTTAATTAACACATATATTGAACATTACATAAGGTTTCATTAAAAGTAGCCTTGTGAGAGTTGTCATTTGTTGGATCCATGTAACAAAGTAGTGATAAAAAGTCAACTCACTTTCCATTTCATATTTGATCTTAAAGTAAAGAACTCTTTCGATTTGTTTCATTAATCTTTTTATGATTTGTGGCCTTAGACCTCAAGTATTTCATTTTATTAAGACATGACTTCCTCCACTCTAGTATAAATATATCCATTAAAAGCTTGAATTAATGTTCTGTGGCATTAATACACAATACAAGAGTTCATTTATCTTTAATAACTAAAGCCTTACATTTCATGAAGTCAGCCCTGGTGGTTGGTTCAGGGACATTCGGCTCATACGGCGGCAGTGTTTCTGAAGAGAGACACAAGGAAATGCATAAAACTTTATCACGTGTGCATTATCCAGACGATGAATGATTGTCCTGGCTGTGGTTATCCTGCAGTGGTTACACATCAGTGATCGGTATTTACCTTCTACAGTGCTGCCTTTTCTTCCTGGAAGAGAAGAACAACACAGCGTCATATACACAGATACTGTTTATAGTACCACAGCCTCTCCTGTATATGAATGGAAATGGTCATTAGAGCGGCGCCACCGGTCACTTCAAACCCTCTCATCTTCCTCTGCAGCATCCACCTCTTCATTAGCACTTCCATTCATCTGCAGTAAATCACCTGCTGCTCTCAGCATGCTGTAGATCATACAGGGCAGACTATGTGTGCAATGTGGGCTCAGCACTGATTCACTGAGTTTTTTTCGGGCCGTCCGAGGTTCAGGTTTCAACTCAGGGAGTCCACATATATTTGTTAAGGACACACGGCCTCTGACAGCAGGAGTCTCATTCTAAGAATCATTTCTGTTTGATGGTGTTGCTTCACACCACCAAGGTGTCGTGTTGTGGGCCGTGCGAGCGCATAATCTCTGTTCGTTTGTTCCTCCTCCAGGTCTGTGAGTCACTGGGTCCTCTGACATTCGGAGAAAACTGTGATCCCATACCGGCCACGTCTGGTCATCATCAGTCACCCCTCGGTGCAGGTCACCCGCGCTCAGGTTACCATTTCTTGCATTTCACCCAGACGACTCTTCCCTCATCATTCTTACTCAACTATCACACAGTTGCATCACTGCATTTGCTGGAAATGTGTGTCCTTTGGCATTACCAACATCAGACAAAACAGCCTCTATACTCTGGCTCTGGCCATCCCTCAGAGCTCAGTGCATCAGCAGCCATATTAACAGACTTTCTCTTGTTCATTTAAGACATATTTGCTCATACTTGACCTGAGACTCCATAAACTTTGCCTTTAATGTGTGAAGTCGTGCTTATTGTAAGAATATCACCACATCAGGCTGTTTAAACACTCACTGTGAGACACATGAAATGATTCAACCTTATCTGGTTATTCAATGCTTCAGTTTTACATGCTCGATGTCTTTGTAATCTTCCTCATAGATTTTAGTAGAGATGCTAATCAACACTTGCTGGGGACATGTCTAATGCCACGTAGTTTTGGGTGAATTTTTACACTAATAATAACAATGGGGTGAGTCAAATTTGCTTTGTTGCCAACTTTAATTTTCTTACATCAGCATAAAATAACTGTAGTTTTGTATTACTGCAGAAAATGTGCTTTAAAGTTACAGACTTTAGAAAAGCTGTGAACAATGAACCATGATGTTACATTTACGTGATAAAAAACTGATACAGTTTAAACACTTTGGGATAAAGTTTGAATAACATCAGGGGAGTAAAATTAAATATTGACATTAGGTGGAGATTTGGGAGTCATGAAAATGCTTTTTCAAATTTTTATATTTTGTTATTTTTCTGTTCTGCGTGTCCATGTTGGAATAAACGAGCTTTTTAGTTCAGTTTAGTTTTTATTTGTGTCTTTGTGAATATGTGGGCTGGTGTTAAGTGTGGACTGTTTACTACGGGATAAGATCAAGAGTAACCAGATCGTTATGGTGAATGTGTTTACATATCATAAAGCTCTGCTTATATGAGGTCGTAATTGGATTATTAACATGAAGGTAGTGAATAACCTCCCCCTCCTTCATGAAAGATGCCTGCTGGTCTTTGATCCAGAGGAGAGTCTGGTATATGTCTGAGCCTGCGGAAACATAACCTCTCCAGCCTGGGTGACCCTCAGCCGGGGAGGATGCCAGCAGGATGACAGGCCAGAGGACAAATGGGAGCAAGGTGCAACATCTGCAAACATCAGAGGCGACTGAGTGGCCGGCATTGGTTTCCCTGAATCGTGCTGGCCTGCGATTCTTTTAGGTCTGGGTAATGAACCGAGAACGGTATTCAACTTTATATCCAACTCTCTTCCTCAAATGGCCGAGATGCTGAGTGTCAGTGGGTGCGGTAATTAAAAATCTAAATATATGCTGTGCAGGAGGCCATTATGCCGAGTACTCACCTGACCGCAGTCACTAAGACCAGATAATGTGATAATTGACCGGGCACGCAGACATATTAAATGGACCCTACTGAGGCTCAGGATCCAATTACAGACCCGCTCTGAGTTTGGATGTTGTCCACATGTCATTGTTGACTGCAGCAGCGAGCCTCTGGGGCACTGTGCATCAGTATCCTGCACTGTTAGCACTAAACAGCAGATGGACAGAGACGAGGCGAGGACAGATTTGGCAGGATGGACAGGGACAGAGTGAAGGTCATAAAGTCGTTGTTGGGGCAGAAAGTTGCTGATGACAGATCACTTCATCAGTCTCTCTCTGATCTCCTTCATAAAGGAACATAGCAGGTGAGAGTGAGACATGATGAAAGAAAAGCCTTGTGGACTGGTACTGGACTCGTCAAGGCATTAAGAGGAATTACTAAGGAGAGATTAGAAGACAGATATTTGGAGGAAATGCTACACCCTGATTAAATTCACCATCAAATCTATGAGATGTTTTGGCATCTGTCTCTGGAGACTGAAGCCTCAGGTAACCTTGAAGTGAGATATCAAGCTGGCAGTGAGTAAGCTGGGTGATTGGAAATATGCCAGATGTCTGGCTGCTCTGTGGAGGTTAAACCCCTGCGGCTGCCTGTCCACGCTCAGTGGGATCAGCAGGAAAGCCTCGCAGGGATAAACAGACACTCAGAAAGATTGATGACTCGACATCACAGCAACAGAGACGTGGAGGAGACAGAGTGGGAGCACAAAAATATTTAAGGGCAGTGGGACCATAAAAACAGACACCTCATGAATCAAGTCGGGAATAATGGATGAATATCTGGATGGAGATATCTCTCAGGAGGAGTCTGAGTGTAACTTTAAAAAGATGAAAGATTTCTTTCCGATGGATTTGGCTCGCCAGTGACAAGCTACAAAACACAAGTATCATCATTTTGAGCATATGCTTAAAGGAGCGAACAGCTCAGCGGGGCCCAGCTGAAAGGTCAGCACTGGAGCTCCTGCAGTGCTTCATGGGAAGTGTTTGTTTTAGAAAGGGTCAGGTGGTAGACTTTCTCCCTCCCCAGATTCCCGTCTCAGTGGGACAGAGCTACATTATCTGTGCAGATCAGGTTCAAAACATCCCACTGAGACAGCAAGATCAGAAGATAGTGAGAGGAGGAGGAGGAGGAGGAGGAGGAGGGACATCCAGGCTCATCCCTCCAGTTCTGTCAAGTGTCAAGACCTCCTGGCTGGAAGCCCGGTGGAGGATGAGTGCACATGTGGGGAACAACATAAACTGCATGGAAAAGAAGAATGTCAGAGTAAAAGCCTTTTAAATGGCTGATGCAAGTAGAAAATGAGCTGTTTGTAATTTATCCATCGAGCATAAATCACATTAGTTGATTAGATTCAGCACCTTTCATTCACATCCTTTCATTTGTGGAGACAAAGTAAACTTTTGATGCTTTGAATAGACTTCAAAGTACAGAAGCTGGGGCTGCCGTGTGTTACATAATTCAGAAAATCTATAAATAACACCATCATGAGCTTTTTACATTTTGGTCCTTGAAGCATTTCCACACTTAATTACCGTGGCAGCCGGAGGAGGGATTAGTAACAACTGGAGATATGGGGGGGCCTTGAGTTATGTAATCTATTGTGGACGGGGAGACACTGAGTGAGGATTAGAAACATCCAAAAGAAGCAAGAAGGAAACAAAGGATCATAAAAAGTAACTGTAGAAGCAGGTTAGCGAGGGATGAAGCACTGCGGGCAGACTAGTGTGTCATGTTGCAAACAGAAACACAAGCTCTGAAACTGCAGATGAGGCTCTGACTTTAATTTTTTCTGAATGTGCAGAGGAAACTGTAACCACCCAGGGAGCATCAGTTTTTTTCATGCACTTCGTCGACATGATTAATGTGCCTGAGAAAAACTGGCAGAATCCAAGGTGAGGAAGGGAGTTTGGCTCGGAGCTGGGGGACAGGGATGGTCACTATGAGGTAACTTAACAACACCAGATAAACAGTGTGTGAAACACTTCATAAATTGCCAATAAAACACTACAACAAGCAATAAGTAATGATGTTCCTGCTGAAGCTGTGATATAGTCAGACTATGAAGTGACAAAATGAAAACAGTCCACGGCAGCTCTGTTCTCACAGATACCATCTGAATCTCACATCTGTGGGCAGGTGCACAAAGATGACAATGATTTGATGGAATAAAACTCATTTCTAACTGTCACTGAATCTTTAACAGGGCTGTAAATGCTGGAGGCTGCGTGTATTGAGCAGTCAAATACACACACACACACGTTTTGCTGTTCAGGTAGATTGTGGAGCAAAGGATGACATTCGATGGGATAAAGGATAGAAATGTTATTTTTCCTGCAGGTGCACTTGGAAACAAGGTAGAAGTATGTTGTTGTACATTTGAGTATTGGAAACGACTGAGCTGAGTCAGATGTTTTGCTCGAGCCTTATCTTCTGTTTGATATTATGAACAAGGTTACTGAGACCTGATGACAGAAATCACACAGTCTAACTTCTATATCTGATCATGACCTTATCATCATACCTTGCAGCACAGACTGCTGGGTGCAGTAACAAATGTGAAGTGAAATATAGGTTCAGTGATAAGTGAGGAGCAGGTGATGCCTCTGTGTGAGTGGGGAGGTGCCCACAGAGGTTTTCTTACCTGCTTTCTTGGGCACAGGCATGGTTCTCCTGGTTCCTTCGGGTGGTGCTTGGCATCAGATGGGGACGCTCCTGTGTTAGTGGCGGTTGAGTCCCTGGAGGGTCAGTCTTATTAACTTCAACAGGAGTGGGGAGGGGGGACGGTGCATACGTTCTGGTTGGATGTAGCAGTCACCCAAAGGGCCGGTCCTGTCACATGAAACTCCTGCTCCTTTCTAGGGATCAGATTGATGGAGCAAATACCCAGTATATCCCAAGTATGCTTATTTGCATACACATGGACTGAGCATGTGCGCGAGGTACCACGCCTCATGTATTACAACATATTAATATGAAATGACAAAAAGGAAATCTGCAGTCAGGTGATTACATGTCTGTATCAACAAATTCACGTCCATATGTTCAGCCTGTTGCGTCTGTGCTTGGTTCTGTCACGTCATCAACACGGTGAACTTTGCCCGCAGAATGAATGAGCACAGATTTCTAAAACTGCAGCTTAAACTGACCCTGACATGGAGCTATAGGTGTTATTCTCTGTATGGAGAGTGTGAGCCGTCAGTATTTAAGATGGCAGCCAGCGACTCACTGGGGGAGCTGTCGTCAATCCAAGGCCCCATCAATCAGCAGCTGCTGTAAGAGCACTCTGGCAGGGAACTTAGGGCAAAGTGTACCAAACTGCTGGTGTAGTCAGAGCTTGAAAATAACAGCTTGGAACTGGTCTGTGGCAGATGTTGCTAAATCTTCAGCCTTCTCAAGTGACTACTTTTAATCCAGCCAGAAATGATTAATTATCAGTGCTTTAAAGTCTGTTTTATTGTGAAAATCTTCTCCGATACTTCAAAATATCCAAAACAATTCATTGAATAGCAACTAAAGTTGATATCTTTGACACATGTGAATGGTTCTGTTTAACTGTATATACAGAGATGATCACATTTACATTTGTTTCTCCTCTTAGGCAGGTTGTAATCTCAGATTATGACATGGGCAAAATAAATAAATGCTTCTCCTCTTCCTCTATATTTTCTTTTATTTCCTTAATCTCTGGGAAAGTGTCAGGCAGAGCCGCCAGCATCTGATTCTGAATCTGCTCCATGAATTTATATGGAGACCTAAACTTGGTTCATATTATTTTGATGGATCTTATGTCTTGTGTAGATGAGATGCATATTAATTCATACCCTGTGAGAACAAGATAAAAAAAGTCCTATCTTTGAGGACTTCTGGGTCTCTGTAACTTTCACCTCTGTCAAACATTTGACCATTTCCACATTTCTGATCGTTCCCTGTGAGCAGGTCTGCGTCTGCATCAGTCCAGCGAACCTGCAGGAATTTAAACATCTGCAGATCTGAGAAATATTTTGAAGCCCGACAAGAAATATTAAGTTTCAAATGGACAAAAATGCACTTTTTGTAGTTTCAGGTACAAAATTCCAGATCATAGGACTTCATGTACAAAGTGTTGTGTTTGTACTCATGACGTGTCTCAATTGCTCATATCTATGATTCTTTTTAAGTAGCACAGCATAAAATACTCCTACCTGCACTCAGTGTGCCAGATTATATTGTTGACTGTATGTAACTTTATTGATTAGATCTGTACGAACATCACAGAATGTGACACTCAGTAAATATCAGAAAAGAAGAAAATTGTTCAGAGTGGTTGTTTTATAAATGTTGTTGAGTATATAAAGTATATATGAGTACAGGAAGTATATATGAGTATGTGAAGTATTATATATGTGTGTGTCTTCTTTGCCGGAAGCTGTAGAGCTAATGGAAAACCAGGAATAACAAGTGAAATGTCATGAGTTACATATGAAGGTTACACGTATATTTGGCCTCTATGTGTGAAATGTGACCCCTGATCCCAAACATCCTTTATCCTCTAATTATCAGGAAAACACACAGAACACTGTTCAAATGTTCACAAAAGTAGAAGTATCCATTCTTCATAGTAAAAATATGACTGAATTACCCAGCGGGACACGATGTGTTACACAACTCTTCAGATTGAAATGTAGTGGCGTTGGTGCGGGAGGCTCCACCCCCTTTTTTCAGACACATCTTGATTGTTTCCTAAAAGGAAATAACTTCCTGTCACGAGAAGTGTCTGAGTGTTATTAGAAGAGGAATTTTAATGAAGTGTAACCACCCGCTTAGCGCCCACTGCCATAAAACCAGACACGCTCCGTGTGAGGCATGAAAACAACTTTCAGCACCTGCTGCCTCCTGCTGTCAGTGACTGGGCTTAAATAGTATTGTGCTGTGACCTTTGGGTGTGTTTAGGGGCGCTACATCACACACTCAACGCCCACTGTGTATATTGCAGTGTACATTACGCCCGGCTGGGCCGTTAAATGTCCTCTCATGTTACTTCATTACACGCTAACATGAAGGGCTGATGGTGACGTGTGCAGCACCATGAGATACAATGAGAGGAAGGCTGTGATGTGTGAAGGGCTGATGGGATGTTTTCCAGGGTCCGTCTCGACTCCTCCTTGTAGTTTTCTTAGCTCTGCTCTGATGGACAGGGCAGCTGCCTCCTCCTCACCATCTCTCCATGCTTTTGTCCACGTGTGTTTGGCTCTCAGTCTGACCTCTGTGCAGTGGACAGTCCAATGTCCAATTTATTGAATGTACCAATGTAAATGGATTGGACACACTATTTACTATTCATTGTGTCTACTATCTGTCTTACACACTAAAACATGTTGGGCTGCTGTAACCCTGAGCTGGGTTGATAATGGACTGACTCTGTGCTGAGTTCATTTAACCCAGTAAGAACATATTGTTTGTTTTTTTACTCAACATGCTTTTGTTTTTCCTCAGGATTTTTCTGCATGTAAGTCTGATGCACTTAAAGCATCAACAGTAAAGCAGTGATTATAGGAAGAATGGCACTTTAGTGTAATATAAATATATTACACAAAACATTTTTAGTTTTTGAGTTTTTTTTTAGTTCAGTTTTTCCATGAGCTAAAAAAATGTGTAAATTCACAGAAAAGGGCTAAAATATCTTTTAGAATTAGATTCATTCATTCAGCTGTTAGTTTACTGGACATCTTGTGTATTTTTTTTTACTTTTGTGAAGAATATTTACTTTTGTAAAAACAATGAAACTGAGAAAAACATAGATTTAGTGTTTTTGTTGTTTTACAGAATATCTGCTAATTAAACATCTATGTAGAACCACAGAACTCTCATTAATTGATTTTTTTTACAATTCTTTTCAGCAGTTTAATGTCTTAAATAAAAGATAAGTATGATACATTTATGAATACATTCAACATTTTTTAGATGTGAAAGAAAAAACAGTTTAATTTCTTTTAAATGTAAATGTTATGGTCATTCACAGTTACATGTTTTTCATGTTAGTTTACATGGAACATGTAAAAGGTCTATTTTGTAACTAAATTACTATTTTCATGTATGAAAAAAATAGAAAAAAAGTAAAATGACTGTCTTCTTCTTCTTCTTCTTCTTCTTCTTCTTCTTCTTCTTCTTCTTCTGTCTGACTGTTTGTGTTGTATGAGCAGACACAGCCTGATCCCTGTACGGGAGCCTCCAAGATGGAAGAGCTAAGCACAATAATACTTGAATAAATCTACTTAGTTACTTCCCATCATGGGATTGGCAGCTGGACGCTGTGAAGGAGGCAAAGTAAATGTCACACAGTACACATCTGAGTTGTCGCTCACCGCTGAGCGCTGGTAAACTGGTCATGGTTGAAGTGTCCAGATTTACAGCCTGAAAACCACGTCCAACATCAACTGGCCCCTCAAACCTGCAGCGCAACATAAACCTTGTAACTGCCTCTAAATCAGGACATGTCAGGGGTGGGGGACGTCCTGCCTGAGACATGGTGCAGTGTTGACATCAGTGGTCTCCTAGCAACATGGAGATTTATAGGGAACATGCGGCTACGTGAGCAACAGACTGGTTCATGTATGTAATCTCCTGCTCTCCCCTCCCTTCTCTCCCACCGTGGTCCACTGATGTCACACAGTCTCATGCAATTAAAACATGTGAGCACTTAAACCCAGTCAATGAACGGTTACAGGCCTCGGTATCAAACATCAACACATGATTTACATGGACTGATTTACAGTCTTCTGTAAAACCACACATATCAAAGCTTCCACCTCCGTTAGGCGCAGTGTATTTACATATAGTCATTAAACAGTTTCACCAAAATATTGTTATCATTATTATTATTATTTAATGTAGAGAATTGAAATGAGTGTATATAACATAAAGGTGTTAAAGTATTGAGCCCACTGAGAATGAAAACCCATCCACTTACTAAGCTCAAGTTTATATTTAGATTCAGATTTTTATTTTTTATTGGATTTAGTTCTATTTTATTATTATTATTATTATTACTATTTTTTACCTGGTTTTTTTTTTTTTTTTGCAACGGTCTGTTTATTTCCATTTTTGTACCTGTTTTTCTTTTTGCACTTTTGTTTATTTCCATTGCATTTGCACTGTCTCTGTGTGTTGCTATGAGCCTCTGCAACAAGTGAATTTCTCCATTGTGAGATTAATAAAGTCTCTCTTATCTTATCTTATCTTATCTCTGCAGCGCACAGTGGTGATGCTGACATGTGAATGTTCAGCAGGTATAAACCACAGACTATAGACAGTCTACAGACCTGGACGAAGCTAATGTTGATGGTTTGGAGCCAGAAGTGACCATATTTGGATATGAAGGGAGGAGTGAGGAGGTGGGTCTGACCCTTGAACTCAAGGTCACTGCCCAATGTGGATGATATTCGACTTCAGAGCTGCTCTCATTGGAGAACAGACCTGTCAGTCAAACTAACCCCACCCCTAAACCTTAATTTTGTGAAGCCTAATATTGACTTATTGATGACATGGTCGGCTGTGGCTCAGCTGATAGGGAGGGTCGTCCACAAATCGTAAGGTTTGGAGTCCCATCCCTGGGTAGGATTGTCCACATGTCTAACTTGTCTGATGGTGCCGGACAACTGGCTGCCCTGTTGTATTGTAACAACAAGATTATCACTGCATGTTGTGCTGTGTGTGACTGTGTATGTGACAAAATAAAGATTCAGAGATGATGTTCACATGTTCCACCACATCACTGAGAAGAAGAGTGGACTTCATCTAATGACATCACAATGACTTGTGGAAAAAATGTAACCACTGAATATTTCAGGATTGAAAACTACCATGTTTGAAATGAAGTCAATTGGAGTCAGAGTTTTTTGGAGCCAGCCTCTGGTGGCCGTCCGGTGTATTGCACTTTTGTGCACTTCAGCATTGGCCTCATTTTTGAGCCCCACTTACTTTGTCCATTTTCTATATACATCCTGTGGCAAGAGCGTGTTCACTGTCTGAGGTTAGCACGTAGGTGAGCTTCAGGTTGTTTGCAGCAAACCAGCACAACAGAAGCAGACTGCGTACTGGACAAACTCAAATGTTGTTTTAAAGAAAAGTGATGGGATCTCCACAGTCATTAGAGTCCATCCAGAGGAGAATAAAACCATCTGGTTCATTTCTCACTCAGCACAGCGCCTATATATAGATGTATATATATCTATATATATATGTATATACTACTACTACTACAACAACTGTAATTAGATTCAGGGGATAGAATAAAACAGCAGATGTCTCAACAGCAACATGGAGTCAGTCTGGAATTACATGAAGAGACACAAGAGACTGAGACATATCCAGAAGGCATGTGGCAAACATCCATCCATCCATTTTCTATACCTGCTTATTCCACACTTGGGTCGCAGGGGTCTGCTGGAGCCTATCCCAGCTGTCATCAGGCAGGAGGCGGGGTACACCCTGGACAGGTTGCCAGCCTATTGCAGGGCTAACATATAGACAAACAACCATTCACACTCACACCTATGGTCAATTTTAGTTTGATAAATTCACCTACCAAGCATGTCTTTGGATTGTGGGAGGAAGCTGGAGTACCCAGAGAAAACCCACCATGCACAGGGAGGACATGCAGACTCCACAGCCGAGATTCGAACCCTGAACCTTCTTGCTGTGAGGCACAAGTGCTAACCACTGCACCACCGGGCAACCATCTTTTCTAATATGTGTTTTAAAATGAGCCTTTTCCTCTTTTATTCTTTTGTCCTTATAGTTGTGA
>OOFC01003060.1:35733-58753 GCA_900323345.1 Pseudochromis fuscus | reverse complement strand
CCCCCCTCTTCTTTCTGCCAGTGGAAAATTCCACCTGCCCAGTCTCAGCACATTAAAGCCAAACCAAACACTGGCTTCTCTGGCCAAAGCGTTTTGGCCTGCTCTCACAGCAAGCACACCCAGCCACTTTTCCACTTAGGTGGATCAAATACTCGTAATGTGTTAAATGATGGGCTGATGGATACAGAGAATTACTTTGCAGATTCTCTGCAGTCTTCTTCAGATAACTTCCAAAACACTGCTCATTTACTTTCAGACATTTTCCTTCCAGAGCATCAAACTTTTAAAATCTTTTTATTGATGATCACCTGATCAGTGACACAATTATGAAAATGTTTAATGCTGCAACTGATGATTTCTGCTGTGGATGAGCGTGTAGTGTTGGCATTTTAAAAAGGGAGAGGGTCGAGGTCTCCAGGAATAGTGAACTTAACCTTACTCATTATTTTATAAACACCTGTCTTGTATCATCGAGGTCACTCAAACAAATAGCAAAGTTTGCCTGTGCCCATTGTGTTCATGTAGTCTCAGGCTGAGTGTATTCTTCTGTGTGGCGGCTGTGGTGTTGTTTTTAGCTGGATTACATGGCTGCCTGGCCTCATCACTATAGCTCTGGTATAACAATGGAGCCTCTCCGCCATCTAAGTACACAGAGCAAAGCTAACAGACACAGCCAGCACACTCTGGCCTACTGTTCCCACACAGAAAAGAAAAAAAAGAGAGAGAGAGATTGATTGCAGACTTTATTCTCTCCCACTCAAGCCGCAGCAGCTCTCAAATATCCATCCCCCTTAAGTCTGTCATTTAATTCTGTGCAGCAGTGCTGACACAGCAAGGTGGAGAGACTTCCTCTTTCTCCCCTCACTAGTTCTCCTCCTCTGTCGCACATTTAAACACTCCTCCGCCGATGCTCCTGCTCGGCACGTCGCAGCCGCTCGCTGCACTGTCACACAGAAGCCGCCGAGCTGAAACGACAGCTTCGTAACTTCAGCCGCGTGTCAATCAGGTTTCATTTCTCTGCGGCAGGCCCACGTCTCTGAGGTTCAGCTGTCTCTCCGGCCTCTGCCAGCTCCAGAGTCTGCCATGCATTTTTAATGAACCTGCATGTGAGTGAGCGTTATGAGAAGGAGCAGCCCACTCCTCCCCAACTGTATCTGAGGTTATTATAGTCTCAGTGTTGTGAAGCGGGTCAATTTCCCCTCTCCAGGGAGCAGCACACTGTGGCAGCACAATACTGAGCAGAATATTAATTCACAATACTGCCGGACTTAAAAACCCGCCACACAGAGCACTTTCACTGTGTGTGTGTCTGACAGAGAGAAAAGGCTTCGGGGCAGCAGGGCACCGTTATAAGTGGTGAGATGAGCCTTCGTTTTATGGACCCACTTCAAACTCCCGCAATACTAACCATCCAGCTCTCCATTTCCATGGGCGTGGTGCTGTTGATGACTGATCTCTGACCTGAGTAGTAGTAGTTTTCAACTGTATTTAATAACTGCAACATAGAAAACAAAGCTCATTATGAGTGAAAATCTAAAACAGCCATTATATGTGATACAATACAGTTATACTCAAATCAAAAGTAGTTTGGATCCATGTCAACAAAGAATAAAGGGAAGAGGAATATTTTTTAAGCAATAAATAAGCTCATTTGATTTTCATAATCAGTGATTCCCCCTACTGGTTTTCTTTTAAGTAATCTTTTAGTCCATGAGTCTGTAATCACAGCTTTAATTTATAGAGAGAACAAAGACAAAAGAGTAGAACAAGTGAATAAACGCTTATTAATAAGTAAGTAGGTCTTCCTCTACAGGGTCAGTAAGAATTCTGTCTCCAAGATAAACAGACAAATAGTATTAAAGCTGATAGTGGTAAAATTAATTGTCACACGAACTGGGTTTTTATCAAAGTAAAAGTGTTATTTTCCAAAATAATTAGTGCGTGATCTCTTGTCTCTTCCAGTACCAGAATCAGTGTTTGTATCTGCAGGTTATCTGTTGTCACCATCTTATATTCTGTATTCTTAACATCTCTTTTGCTTCCAGCTTGTGACCCTGCGAGGCTCCATTTTAGAAGACACTGTGGCGTCCACAGGGAAACACGGCACAGTCCGGGGTCTGCCGCTCAAAGAGGTCCTGGAACAAGTCGTCCCCGAGCTCAACGTCTCCTGTTTGAGACTGGCGCTGAGCACAGCCAAAGTCACAGAGCAGCTCCTTAAACTGGACGAACAGGGGGTGAGTTCAATGCGTCTGTATTTGCATTTTATTTTAGGGCTTGTTATGTAATGAAAGGAGATGTTGTGCAGTTGATTTATTCGTAGTGCCCTTGGGCAAAATGCAGAAGTTTACCTGCGCAGTCAGACGGTAAAAGCCAAGCTGTTGAGAACAAGTGCAATCACAAAATAAGAACTGATAAGGTAAAACAGCGGCATATGGTTTGTCCAGATAGTGTATTTAAAAGTGTCTGAGACCTGTATAACTGATTTAACGTCGGTGCAAAGTACAGAATGGGGTGGAGGGCAGTGAAAGCTGTGTAGCAGGGTGTGGTGTGTTTGAGTGTGATCATAAAAGCTTTAATGTTTGGCCACCTTATCTCACCTTTTATTTAATGGTGGGTGAAGTGCAAGATGGAGGTATTTTGGCAGCGGTTGGCCTGTTCTTGCTTGTGCAGGTGCTTTATACAACAATGAAACTGTGCCCAATGTGTGTGTGTGTAAGCATTTCCAAATACATTGTACATTTATAATAACTGCCTGTCCGCTGATTTTAACTTAGGCTGTTTACGTTGTGTCTGAACATGGCGTTTCAGCTGTTTGTTCTGTGATTGTGTGTAATATTAACATTGCGTCTCCGCTGCCTTGTAGTTAAGTCAGAAGCACAAGGTGGGTGTTTTGCTGTGCCGTGCAGGCCAGAGCACAGAGGAGGAGATGTACAACAACGAGGAGGCGTCACCCGCCTTCTCTGCCTTCCTGGAGCTGCTGGGGGAGCAGGTGCTGCTCAAAGGATTCACCAAATACGCCGCACAGCTCGACACAAAGAGTAAGAGCCTCTTTGAAATTTTTACATCTCACGTCCAGTAACATTTCTGTAAAGCTGGGTTTGGGAAATACTTCATTTGAGTTGATTTATTACACTGCAATAAATGTGTCACTTCATTATGGTTTCTTTCACCCACACTAAAAACACTGAAATAAGTGTGAAGGAGATTCTGTGAATGAAAAGCATAAAAAGTCATAACCCCTGGAAAGCTGCAGTGACAGTATTAGCCTGCTGTGAGTCCTCATGATACAACTTCTGATGTGATACTAAAATATCTTTCTCCACCTCCTCCTTCTGTTCTCCAGCCGACTCTACGGGCACTCACTCCCTGTACACCACCTACCAGGGCTACGAGGTCATGTTCCACGTGTCCACCATGCTGCCATACATGCCCAACAACCCACAGCAGGTAAGAGCTTTTGAACATCCCCCTGTAAGTACAAGCCCATCACCGGGAGCTGTGTTCTGTGTAGCAGGGCAAACACTCGTGTGTGTATCTGGAAAAAAGTGACAATACATCCACAACTCTCCTTTGTTGTCAGCCAAAGAGTTTCAAAGCTTGTCTATAGTTGTTACTTAAAGCCTCCGCCTTTTTGCTCTGGATCGTAAAACCACAGCAAGAATCCATGAAGTGGAAACTCGTGACATGTGTCGCCTTCTTCATTTAGAGTCGCTTTCCATTTTCATTCAACCCCTTATATTTTTACAGCCTTTGTTCTCTGTCCTCTCTCACTTTCTTGTTTGCCCTCTCGCTGCCTCTCAGTCTTAAACTGGATCAGAGTTGGGTGGGGTTCAGTAGTGAGTAGTTATTAGTATATTTTCTACTTTTTAACTTCTTTCACTTATTTAAATAAAGCTGCCTTCCTACACATTCTCCTGTGCACTGTATGTGTGGAACATGGACTATGTGTGAGTAACCTGTGTGTAAAATAACATTTTGTGTGTGTGTATTTTTAATAGTTTGCATAAGTGTTTGCGTGAGAGGCTCCCATGGGTGTACACATGTGCTCAGACAAGCCCTGTAGGTGCTCAGGATTAGATTGCACACTTCATAATGCATCAACACAACACTGCAGCACAGTTCAGGACATGGAGAAGTTATTTGTTTCTCTGGAACATAAAGAAAAAATCAATCTAGTAAATCAGAGAACTTTACTGTTATTACCTTAGCGAGGGCAATCAATTGTTCGTTATTGCAAACAAACACTGTAACGGTTACACCGAGTTGTAAAAGATCTCATAGCAAGTGAGAAAACAATAAATATGGAAGTTTCTTGTTTTAATTGAAGTAGTTAAAATCTTCAATCTGGCTGAGTAATTTCATAAATGGCACAATAACTCCATCCAGAGGATTATTCACTGCAGCAGCGAGAGGCGGTACTTGCTCAGATTGACCTCTAGGTGGCAGCATCTGACATTAAAAAGAACCCACAGTGTATGAACATAGACACTGATTTGAAGTATAACTGCTGTGATGGCTTTTGTATTCAGAAGAGAGGAGAAGGAGCGCATCAGCTATACAGAATCATCTGAAATGCCAATGAAGAAATTAATGTAAATAACAGTGAATCTTGCTTATCAACAGTATTTTGTTGTGTTTCTAATAAATGTTAAAGTAGCAAAGATGCTGAAAAGATCCAAAATGAAAAATTGAACAAACTCTCCTCATGTTAATGGACACTACACCGAGCGTTATAATTAAGATGTTCAAACTGCAGCCTCAGTACAAGTGAAGGATGCTCCTGTGGCACTGTGCTGGGGAATGTGTCTGCAGCCAAACAGTGGGCTGCATTACATAATTGGTACTTTCACACTTCCCTCTGCAGATGAAGAGAGGATTGGCAAGCAGCACCGCACCACAGACACAGCCTGGACTGTGCGCCACGTCTCCTACATGAACACAGATAGACAGACAAACCAACAAACACACACACACACAGACACAAATAGCCCACACAGAGTCCGAAAAACAAATTACATAAAGAGCTGTTGTTTGGTGTCTAACAGTGAGCGTCTCAATCTCTCATTTCCCTTGACAGACTTTCTGTCGTTCACTGAGTAAGTGGTGTCAGTGCCAATTATGTTCGCTCATTTTATTAATTTGTCATTTTTATCTCTGCTCTCCCCTTCAGCTCCTGCGAAAGAGGCACATAGGCAACGACATTGTCACCATAATCTTTCAGGAGCCAGGAGCGCTGCCTTTCACCCCACAAAATATCCGGTCACACTTCCAACACGTCTTTGTCATTGTTCGTGTTCACAACCCCTGCTCTGAAAACACCTGCTACAGGTAAATGTTTACAACATTACAAACATGTTTACTACACACATGCAAGGATTGAATAACCATGGTTTCTCATGCTTCCAATCCTGTTCCTTTCAGTGTGGCTGTGACACGGATGAAGGATGTACCCCCCTTTGGACCACCAATCCCCAGTGGTGTCACCTTCCGTGACCCAGAGACCTTCCGTAACTTCCTTCTGGCCAAAGTCATCAATGCAGAAAGTGCAGCTCACAAATCGGAGAAGTTCCACACCATGGCCACAAGAACCCGGCAGGAATACCTGCGCGACCTGGCTGAGAACTACGTCAGCAGCACGCCACTCGACTCGGCCGGCAAACTAAACAACCTCATCTCTCTCGCATCGAAGAAACGCGAACGCTCAAAGGCGAGGGAGGGAGCCGAGCTGGGAGCTGCAGGGTCAGTCGCCTGGAGAGTCCTGGCTCAGGACTTTAGTGGAGGAGGGACTGAGCTCCCCTGTGCCTTGGGTTTGTCAGCTGAATACGTGCTCCTCATAGACTGCTCCACCAAGGAGGTGGTGTTTAACTGTTTCTGTGCGGATGTGATTGGCTGGACACCGGAGCGACTGGCGTTGAAGATCTTCTACGGCAGAGGAGACCACATTTCGGTGCGAGTACCAGAGGGCTGTGCACAAGACCTCAGGGAGGTCGTGCAGAGGTTAAAGGTGAGAGGATGGTAGAGGATGGTGACTACCACATGAGGATGTAGATCTCTGTGGGCTGTGTGTTGTAGTCAGTCAGCATAATAGTGAACTGCTTCACAGAAACAAAATGAGCCTGTACTTGCTCTGTTGACCTTCTAATGCCAAAATCCTTTAAAGGGGAACTTGATAAGTCAAAGATTGTGACTCAAAACTGCAAGAATTTGTCATTAAGCTACTAGGAAGCTTTAATTACACCTTACCAAGTCACAGTGATTTTGTAAACTTGTGGTTTATGGCAGTTTAGGCCCACTCAACACCTTACTTCCCCACTACCTGCTTTAAGCCCAGGGGATTCCCACAGTGGGTTTTGTTCTTCATCCCATGGGAAGTCAACTGGAAAATCTATGAATTTAAAGACTGATTTTACAATCTGAAAAATACTTTTACATTTTTAATAAATGCTTACAGTATCCAGTCGAACTAAATGTATAAATGTACTCTGCTCTACCACATGATTTATTTTTTTCAATGAAACTATCTGGATGCATGCAATGGCTGATCAGAGGCATTTCGTATCATAATAATCCT
Source organism: Pseudochromis fuscus (assembly GCA_900323345.1). Taxonomy (NCBI): domain Eukaryota; kingdom Metazoa; phylum Chordata; class Actinopteri; family Pseudochromidae; genus Pseudochromis; species Pseudochromis fuscus. The sequence continues at coordinate 52,182 of OOFC01003060.1, read as the reverse complement.
TTAAAAAAACTTGATGAATTAATGCTGGGAAAAGGAGATTTCCTGGACTCTAGTGAGCTTTGTGTTAATCCAACAGAAAACAAAATATTAAAAAATGAGTTAATCTTTTTAAAAGCACCAAATGCTTGCAGATTGTAGACTGATGAAGTTCACAGAATGCTGGTGTCACCTGGACATTTGTGTAAATATTGATTATATTATTGATGATGTCAATGTGTGATTGCCTTTTTCTCTTTTCAGGCTCTTTAATGATACTTAGAGGCTATGATACACACAATGAGAACATGGTAATACTATGAGTATAATATGTCCTCATGTCCTCTCCTTGTCCAGTCGTTGACGGTAGGATGTGAGACTGTGGATATGACACTGAGAAGAAACGGACTGGGACAGCTGGGCTTCCATGTTCGCCTGGACGGCACAGTGGCTGAGGTACTGTCAGATGGCCAGATCTCATACTGAAATACTCTGAAGATTCTTGGCCGTGCATAACTGGCCTGCTTCATTTGATTTTTTCCTGCAGGTGGAGGAGTACGGCTTCGCATGGCAGGCAGGACTCAGGCAGGGCAGTCGGTTAGTGGAGATCTGCAAAGTGGCCGCGGTGACGCTGACTCACGAGCAGATGATTGACCTGCTGAGGACGTCGGTCACGGTCAAAGTGGTCATCATTCCTCCGTACGAAGAGGGCGGGCCTCGCAGGTGCGTACCAGTCAGCGTGTTATTTCCTTTGAAGGTGAACTAATGAGAGTGATTCAGTTGTAAACAGCTGCCGCGGATGCAGATGTTGAGGCAGTGGGTGACGGCACGGGGAGGGTGCCGAGTGCAAGTGGGCAGCAGTAGAAGGACAAGAGCGAGCTAGAATAAGTACAGGCCGCTCTTCACTCAAACACACAAAAGGCTGGGTGAGATAGTGGCCAGACTCCAATGTTCTGAGAGGATTTTGTGTGGGAGTGTGTGAAAGGAGGAAGCGAACGAACAGAGAGAAAGAACGACGTGTGGCTGAAAAGGAAACAGGCGAAACGAGGCATGGAGACAAAAAAGAAAGGAGCATTTGTTTGACATGAATTAGCAAAATCTGCCATTCTTTGTGTCTTTCTCTCCCTCATATCGAGTCATCTCTGCTATTGTCTTGTTTCCTCTCTTCCTACATTTTACATCTTTTCCCCGCCATCACTGTTTTCCATGCTTTCATCCACACACAAGGCCTTGAATGAGGCACAATAACGAGGCCTTACGAGAGGCTGATGTGGTGCCACAGAACGGTTATGGAGGTGAACAAAATAACCACCGTGTTTCTGACTGAGAACCAGAGCTCCTAAATACAGTAATTGTGGCGGGCTGTGTGATCGCACAGTGGTTAGATATCTTTAATGTCGGAGGCAGTTTAATTACACCAACTTAAATCCCTTTGACACACACATGCACAAACACACACACACTCTACTGTGGCTTTGGAGCAGCTGATAATTAGAGTCTTGTATTTCACTCTCCTCCTTCCCCCCTCTCTCCCTATCTAACTCGTTTGCTTTTGTGTGCCAGGCAAGCAGATTGCATGAGATTAAGGCCTGGAATCTGCAGGAGGGGAAAAAAAATAAAAAGCCCGCACAAAAATAAATAAATAAAAGAGTGGAAGTGATTAATTAAAAATGCATGCCCTGTGCAAATGAAAAGGATGGAAAAGAGGGAGGGAGGGATGGAGCTACAGAGAGAGAGGGAGGGAGGAAGGCAGGGTTGAGTGTATCGAGCTGGAGAAGCAGAGAAGCGCTCGGTGAGGAGGACGTGTCTCAACACCAGTGAGAGTCAGAGGAGTGGGTGGAAGAGAGAAGGAAAGACAGACGAAAGTTGGAAGTCTTTCTTCACCGCTCTGTCTCGGCTGCGAACTGGCAGAGATGGACGGAAACAGCAGGGAAAAGGTGTGACTGATTGATGTCAGTAGTGTGTTTGACTGTGTGTGTGTGTGTGGGTGTGTGTGTGTTGGGGAGGTCCAGCTGTGTCACCTCAGCCAGTGTGATGGGAGAAACACTGCATGTCGACAGATGTAGACTCTGCTCTCTCTAAGGTTTGTACTCTCTTCCTCTGTGTGTGTGTGTGTGTGTGTGTGAGGTCCGAGCATGCACCACCATTATGTAACCGTATTGATGTCAATTCCATGATTGATTAAAACGTCCCAGCCACGTGTTGCGTTCATCTGCACTGATGAGTGGTTTTAACTTGTCATGATTTTAAGTACACTCTCATTTGAAATCTGCTTTGCTATTCATGTTTTCTAAAGATGGATTTGTTGACGTGTGGGTGTGCATCTGTTTACTTCTCCAAAAGGCTACAACTAATGTTTGCTTTACTGTTGAATAATTTGCTGATTATTTTCGAGGTTATACCCTTTGCGATTTCCCAAAGCACACAACATCTTCACGTCTTGTTTTGTCTAAACAGAGCTTCAAAACTCAAAGATATTCAGTTTACTTTATCATATTCTTAAGTTTAAAATTCTGAAAACACTTTGTATTTTTTTGCTTGTTTGTTTGCAACTTTAATAATTTATTAATAATTTAATCCAAGCATGAAAATAGTTGTAGTTGCCTCTGAAATATTAAATATATGCTTCTCTCCTCTGATGGTAAATTGAATACTTTTAGTTTTCAGACTGTTGGTTATTAGAAAACTTAGTTAGTTCAATAAAGAAAATACATTTTATTTGAGTCTTTCTTCTTATCTTTCTTATTTCATCCTTTGCTGTGTTGCATTTGCATCTCTAAATATTTTTTTAAACACAATCCTGTCCCTATAAATTTCACTTTCATCTTACTTTACCTCCTCACTGTCACACCATTTTCCTCCTCATTTTCTGTTGTCTCATCCTCACTTCATTTATCTCATCTTAGATATGCCACCTTTTATACATTTTTCATGCATCTTCCCCTCCTGTAATAGACTTTATGAATTAAATAATGATAATGTGTAAAAACTATGTGCTGGAAATCAGGCTTGACACTACTATGAGAGCAACAGAACCTTTTTGTTGAGTGTTGCATGTGTGCATCCTGACTGGATAAATGAAGATGACCACCTCTCTGGCTGGGAGCTCTGTCAGTGATTTCATAATTGATGAGAATAAATGCCAGCTGATTTTCATTTGAAAGCTGTTTCTCCTCACACGATGTTTAAATTTTTTATTTCGACATGGAGCTAAAAGGGTCGAAGTCGGTGTTATTTTGATTTAAGAACTGTGAACACTTCTGGGGGGAAAAGTATGAATTTTAAGTGTAGTTACAGTGACCTTGGGCACTGTAACTACACATATCTGGTGTATATACTAAGACCTTGAGTGAGGAGCTCTTTGATGAGATTAGAGGATATTTCACACACACACACACACACACACACACACACACACACATACACTTGACCTCAGTCTCACAGTAGGCAAGATGGAGTCCTGATGTGCCAATAATCAGTTTCCTTTCCTCTCTTTCTCCCACCATCGGCGTCAGGGGAGCTCATTAGTGAGCTCTGTTACATGTCTGCCGTGTGTTTGAGCATCCACAAAGCGCGTTATGAGAAGATGATAATGTGAAAGATTCCCAGTAAATTTATTGAGCAGTTTTCACTCACTGATCTCAGTACAGACGCCACAGTTCTGGTTCAGCCACAGTTCAGGCCTTCAGAGAGGAGGCTGCTGCTTGTGCCTGACCCACAGCTGAGCATCAAAAACTGGATGAAGGCCATGCGCAGGAGACAAACTTCTGGGAGGAGGAGTGATAACATTTAAAAGTCAGCCTTGTCTGTTCTGAGCTCTTCTTCCTCACATTCCTCCTCTCTTGTCTCTTCAGGGGCTGCACAGAGGAGTATGAGATGAAGACCATGGAGCAGAAGCCAGAACCTGAGCCTCTGGCAGCGGGGTATCGACCGTCCCCTCGCCAAACATGGCGATGGGAAAGCTCACCCATTCCTCCAGGGCTCCACAGCGCCCCCACCCCACAGCGCTGGACCCCGATGGGCCCCCCACCTCCTCCACTGCCCCGCTCACACAAGGCCCTGATGCCAGTTCCCTACAGAGAGCCTCAGCATCTCAACTCCAAGAGGTCAGCTCACGAATGTGCTATATTCATTTACGATCACATTACAATAGATCCCCAAACAAATTAAGGTTTTAAAAAGGAGGTATTGCATGGATAATCAGAAGATGAACAAATAATACAATTATAAAAGTCCATAATGTATAAAGCAGCACTTTTGGTTTTGCCATAATGATACTCGATTCAGGCTGCTCCCTGTAGCAGTAGCCTGATCCCAAACTTCTTACCCACCCCAATATTTCCAACTTCAAATTGGTCTGGTTGTTTCCTACATGAATAACCAGCAGGAGGAGGAGGAGGAGGATGGGGATAAAATTCCAGCTGTACAGGTGGTTATGAGTCCATTTGTTATGAAAAAGTGCTCTGAGCAATCACACTACAGGATTTTATTACGCCTCAGCTGAGTAATTTGTGAATTCTTTTTTTTTTCGGCCTGATGAATACTGGAAAGCTGACTTGAAACATAAAACCTCCCAAACATGACTGATCAACAAAAAAACAACTGAATGAATTGTTTGAAATATTTTAAAGGATTTCATTTCATCAGCTGAAAGCTTTTGTAGTGAGAGGCTTCCTTTCTGCATGCAGAACCTTAGTAATCCTAAAAAAAATATTTGAGTTTTAGGAGGTTTTTGAAGGCAGATGTGCTTCGTGTAATAAACAACCTCAGGCAAACTCGCATATTATTACTACACTGTTCCTGCCTGCCAGACTTCAACTGAAAACAGCTGGAAACCTGTGTTGATGCTAACTCATATTCTGACAGTTTGTTTCTCCTAAACTGTGAAAAACAATATGTTCTTTGTGCATTTTTATTCAACTCGAAACATAACAGAAAGATTTTTAACTCGGGTCTTAACAGAACTGTCAAAATTAAATATATTTTTCTTTGTAGAGACTAAGTAGTGTTGTTGTTACGTTGTGTTTTCCCCTGGTTTGCTTTCAGGCGGCTGCCACGCACGTTACTTGGAGCACAAAGTTAATAACAAGTGTTTTTTGTGTTTTTGTACCATATCTGTTACCTGTTTGTTTGGCTAACCGTTGTCCTCTGTGTCCTCCAGGCCGGTCAGTTACCCAGAGAACCACTACAGTCTGTCTCCTGCAGGAGGCGACAGGATGCTGCCCTACAGAAATCCCTCAGCCAGCTTCTCCTCTCCCTCCTCAGGCCTGGTCGGCCTCTCCACAATGGGGCCACCTGGAATCACACCAGGCCCATTTGTACGCTACAAGCCTTCACCCGACAGGTGTGTGTTGTGTTTGTGTGTTGTGTGCGTGTGGTCTTTTGTTCTCTGTGCTCTCCTTCATCACTCTTTTGATCTTGCTTAAACGTTAAACACGATGTTACTCATAACATAACGTGCTAGGGGCGGATTGTATTGGTTCATACGAGGCTGAATAATGTCTGCAGGTCTGCAGTTATAAGACGTGTATGAACACACTGTCTCCCAGAGGAAGAATCTGTTGTGTGGGTGGCTCTTCCTCACAGTGTGGAGGTTGATAACATCTCACCCAACCAGAGAAACGTGTTTTATTCAGCCACCATCAGGATGCAAAACAGAAACTGAAAATCTCTACTAGTCAAATCCAAACTGTGTATTTTTAGGGCTGCTTTTGAAGGAATTTTACTTTGGTTTAATTTAATCCGCTCTGTGTTCAATCTTGCACAAATATTCAAGTTATTCTTCTTCAGACACTTAGATGAATGTGTGAATGTTCATTTGTCACATACCATCCTTTCTTCAATGATCTATGCAGATATGGAACCGGACAGCGCCCCCTGCTGCCATATGAACCCCACCTCAGTGTGGATGTCACCTCCAGTGGAGAGTCTTCCTCAGGCTTCACCAGCCAGGAAAGCACCATGGAGCGCAGCAAGACAGGTACATCAGGTTCATTAAGTTGTTCACTTGATGCATTACTACAAACTGACTGAAAATAACTATATATCACTTGCGTGTGACGTTTTTCTGTTTGGCATCTTTAGCGCATTGTTTTTGACCTGCAGATGGCTGCAGGTTTTTGGTTGCAGCAGTAAGAAAATAAAAGCTTTGGAAAGCTACAGTACACTTTGTAACCAGCACTAAACAACAGACAGAAATTAATATGCAGCTGGCCAACACAGTGGAGCATGTAGCCGCCATAGACTGTATAGACAACGGACAAAGCTAACATGATGTCACCCATCGGTTTGGGGACTCGCATTTTGAAGCCACGAGATCAGCATTTGAATGTTGCGACGTTGGTTATTTGGAGCCAGAAATGACCATATTTGGATATGAAGGGAGGAGTGAAGTGGCGGATCTGACCCTTAAACCCAAGGACAATGTAAAAATGTGCATGAGACTTAAGTTCAGAGCTGGGCTCATTGGAGACCACACCTATTAATTAAGATAATCCCACTCCTAAACAGACCTTGTTTTGAAGCCTAGTATGTACTGAGTTATGAATTATTTTCCAGATGGACCACTAGATCACTAATAATAAGAATCGACTTTAGCTAATGACATCAGAATGACTGAATGAATATATTAATTGAGTGTTTCATGATTGGCTACAACTGACTTCAATTTTAAAACGGTCATTTTCAGAGTTTTTCGAGCCAGCATCTAGTGACCATCAGGAGTATTGCATTATCAGTTTCTATAGGCAGCCAGTGGTAGGAGCCAAAGAAACAGATCATTTCTTCAGGAGTTGGTGGAGACCAAAACAGAAGTGTGAATAATATACCTGTTCTCTAGTGCAGGCCGCAATTAATACACCAAGTGAGTGTATCTCAATGTTCCTCTGTATCTGCTGCATGTTTAAAAAAAAGCAACTGTTTTCACCACATCATCTTAAAAGGTGATGATGTGTAGCCAAAAAATCAGTTATTGCTGATTGTGAGGTAATCACACGTCTCCAACTGGTTTATATATTGTTTCAAAGAGTGTGTGTGTTTTACTCAGTGGACCAGAGATGGTGGAGTGTGATTTTAGGCGAGGGTGTGTGGGGGAGGACAGTGTTTAAATGTGCTATAAGTATTTAATCCTCTTTGCCAACCATGGACGTTCAGTGTAATTTGCTTTAATCCTGTGAGTCTCTGTGTGTTTTCTGTCTAGAACCCCTCTGGCATGTCCCCGCGTCGTCGTCGTCTCGGGGACCAGGTGGTGGAGGGGGGCAGAGGAGGCTCGCCAGACAGGATGTTCCAGGGAAAGATTCTCCAAACAGACACTCGAAGGTCAGAGTCATCATCACCTCTCTCTCTTTTCTTAATCTGCCACCTTCTTGGCCTTGCTGAGTCAGTCTGACTTTTGTCCTTATGTCCTCTGCAGGGTGAGACTCAGTACTCCAGCCACTCCAGCAGCAACACTCTGTCCAGTAACGCCTCCAGCACTCACAGCGATGAGCGCTGGTTTGACGGAGGCACTGCGGGAGAGAGAGGAGGCGGGGTTTGCCTCGGTGACCCAGCTGATCCTGACCCTGACCTTCTCAACAAGGGGGGGTCCAACGACAGCGGCATAGACGCATCGACCCACTACAACAACCGCCACGTAAACATGTCCAACAACCACAAGACCATGCACAGCTCTGCGACCTACAGCGGCATCCAGGAGCTGTCTCTGGGAAGGAGCAGCGGCGGGGGAGAAGCGAGGAGACGAGAGTCTTCACCCATCCTCCCAGCTGCAGCTAGTCAGAACAAAGGGTACCTGACGAGGACATTCCCGCCTCCTGGCTCCAGTGCTGATAAAATGGATGCTTTTAAACCCAGGTAAGACACCAACTCTCTGATGAGATGCATTTTTTACGACACATTTTATGAGGCTGAGATTAACCTCAGTTAATGACAGGGCAGATATGTGCTGCTTTTACACTATAGGGGAAATTATGCTTGCAGTTGAAAGCTGCTTAGCTTAATGAAGAATGTATGTACTTATTAATAATCTAAAACTTTCTCGGGGTCTTGAGTTGATGATCTACTCAGCTGCAGTTTATGTACCAGCACCAGATCAATAATATGATACAGAGAAATGTATTTTTAAAGAGTACATGAAGGATTATAGCAGCCTAATCCTTGTGAAACATACAGATCATCATGTGATCTCCTCTTCTGGTGGACTCCTTACTACCACCCCCACATCATGAAATGCATACAGCCATGTACACACAAATACACACAGACCTCGATCACTCTGTGCTGGATTAAAACAATCTGTGTTCAAACACCGAGTGCCATCGGCTCTGATTCTGCAGTCTGTGCTTTGGTTGTGTCAGAGCATCGGTGTACAAGATAATATAGACATCAAATTATAATGGAGGTTTAAAAGGCTTCATCACCAGTACAGTTTGGAAAATAAGGTTTGGTTTGTGTAGAGGACTGGGTGCTCATAATACCCTCTGAGGGACATGTAGGTCAGTACAGTTGTTAATTAGTTTGTTTAACAAGTGACTGTGGATGAAATGCAATCCAGAAGCTGCTTTTGTAGTATGCAGTAGAAGTGCAGCTAAATGAGATGATAAATGATAGTAATAGTTCATTAACTGTTCGGTTGTTTATTTTTTAATTTTAAATAGAGTTGTAGTTGCACCAGTAATACAGTGTTTGCCATGTGTATTGAGTTGTTAACACTACCTGGACTTTAATCACACACTCTGTCTTCATCTGCAAACAGAATTAATAATGCCTTACAGAGGGAGCACGTATAGCACTTGTAAAATAAATCCTTAAATACAAACAAAAGCATCTGTATTAGTGATTTTTAATGTGTTATAGTAATTCGATTTTCATGTTATTATGTCCTGTTTTGCCAGATGATCTATAATAGTATAAATGTATAAAATTCTATTACTTATTGCTCAGTACCTGAATGCACAGAAATCCTTTGATTTTCTCTGCACGCTCCCTGTGGTGATCTCAGCATCTTTACATTACATTATTGTTGTTTGCATCATGATGCACTGCAAGTTCTGTCATTTTTAAGGTAACATGGCTATACATATTTTTTTCCAATGCAAAGTAGATCAGACCAACAGACAACTGTTGCCTGTCCTCTGATAAATGGTGAGGGAACTCATCATACCACAGTTCCTGCCTCTGAGAGTTGTTAGAAATGGTTCCTAAAGACCAGAAGGCTTCTCCACCTCTGAAAACATTTACTTTTACCTGAAGTGTCATGTGTTTCTGTCCATCCTTCCAGGGCCTACACTCCGCAGGGTTACAAGACTCCAACAGCGGAGAAAGCACGGCCTGTCCGTGCCGCCACGACAACACCTACTTCAGCTCAGTTAAGCTCCACCCCTCTGTCCAGCTCTGCCCCAAAGGCCTTTTATGGAAAGAGTAGACAAATGGCTTGGCAGACAGAAGACACAAACCCATCTTCAAACACAACTACACCATCCAACTCTGACAACAACAACAGCAAAAAGTAAGACTAACAGCTTGAAATGATCAGATTTGGTTCAGTTTTTTTCTTCCAGGGCTGAAATGTTACAAAACATGTGATCGTATACAAATTTGTTGTGGTTTCCCTCACATTTATCCTACGACTTCTTGTTGAAGTCATGACCCAGAGTTTGAAACCTATACCTAAATAATTGTGAACTTGGGACAGCTTTAAAGACTGATGAGTTTTATTAGTGTATTTATGTTTTGACTGGTGATGTAAATATTTTTGGGTGATTGTGGGAAGACCCAAGGAAAAGTCATAACTAAAAGAAATTCCTTTGCTCATATCTTGTGTCTCCAGGCAGGTGGACACAAATTCAAAGAATGTGTTTGGACAACCTCGACTCCGAGCATCACTGAGAGACCTGCGCTCTCCACGACGGACATACAAGAGCACCATCGAAGATGATCTGAAGAAACTGATCATCATGGACAACCCAGGAGAGACGCCACAAAGAGATCCAGTGAGGAGCACTAGCGGAGCAGTGGAACAGTCTCGCTCTCATGAGCTTGCACACACTAACCTCTGACTTTTCTCTCTGCAGTCTCCCAGACGCACCTTGCAGCGCACCTTTTCAGATGAGTCGCTGTGCAGCGGGCGAAGGGACGCCAGCTACGCCAGCACTGAGACCCCAACGACCCCCAGCGACGTGCTGTTCACCTGCACACTGCCCACACGGAAACACGGCGTCTCCTCCAACCACCTGCAGAGCAAGAAGGGTGAGTGTTTCTGTGTTTGCATTGTTGGTCGGGTTCAGACCTTCTGCAGCTTTGAGTTTTGATTACTTACTACAGCTGCTCTCCTCTCCTACAGTGCCTCTGTCGGCATCAGAGCTGTCTCTTACAGAAGTGAGAGACAAAGTTCCCCCCTTGAGGAGACTCGATCCTGGGCTGATGCCCCTCCCTGACACAGCCTGCGGACTGGAGTGGTCCAGCCTGGTCAACGCGGCTAAAGCCTACGAAGGTGAGAATGGAAACACTTCAGGATTAGGTTTGTTCAACTTAAGCTCAGTGAGGCATTTCAATGAAATGTGACATTTTTGGTTGAACTGTGTTTGTCACTGCACAGTGAAGGTGTGGATGTGTTTTGTTGAAATTTACTAAATATCAATCACAAAGTTGCTTTGATACACACACAGACCCTGATTTACACTTGGTTTTAAAATGCAGCTTGAGCGACCGAATTGCAAGTGGACAGCTGAGACTTGTGTTCAGATGTCACTACGGCAACGTTAGGCCCCATGCACAGTTTTTACGTCAGTTGCTAGAACAGCATCAAATTTTGTAAACAGTTCACACAGTTATCTCAAAAAGACAAGTAGTCCACTTGTGATCCAATCACTCGAGATGCATCTTAAAACCAAGTTCAAACAGGGTCATAGACCACTGCTGTCATTCACTACCATCATCCAGGTTTATGTTTGGTTTTGTTGGGTAATATAATGCTAAGCAAATCCTCATTGCGCAAAAATATAATGGTGTTGTTGTAAGAAAGATTTAAACGTGATTTATTACATCTATTTAACTAGTGTGAAAAAAAAACTAAATCCCTGGTTAATACGAGATGCATTGTCTGGTTGTTGGGGGTTGATTGATGTCACCACGCCTCAGATCCTTTCTGTCACATGACACTCCTGGGAGAGAAAGAGGGATCTGGGCGTTTATCTACATCTCTGCTTCCCAACCGCTGTTTCTTTTCTGGGTCTCTGTGCCGTCCCTCGTGTCCTCTGCAACCACAAAGCACGATTAAAAACAGACAAACACACTGGACTCGAGCCAACACTTGATCCACGATCCTACCTGCTGCCAGGTCCACCTGTGCAGAGCGATGGTGTCGTGTGTCCCGAGAGACGCTGGAGTGGAAAGAGTCTTTCGTGCTGCTTTCTGAAAGTCCGATTGTGTGTCTCTGTTGCAGCACAAAGAGCAGTTTCCCTCTTCTCACTGACTGAGCCGCAGGTTGGAGGTCCAGATATGAGACCAGTCATCAGTCCGGTCCAGTTTCACACTCCTCAGACGCCACGGACCACACCCACCTTCAGCAGGTAGGTCACTCTCACTCTTACATAAGCAAACGCACTGTATTTGTTATAAAATTGTGCAAAGATGTGTAAGAATACGTCTCCTCTGTTTGTTTATGTGCTGTTGTAAACTTTGCCGCCACCTTGTGGTAGTTTAATGAACAGACTCAGTATGTGGACTGCTCAGGCTGCTTACTCCTGTGTATTCTCACTAGATTAAACAGTTTGTTGTTTGAGATTCCAGTTTCTGTGTTTATTCTGCAGGTGATCAGCAAAAAAGATATTGATAATTCAGAGCTATTCTTTTGGAGGATGTTCTAACTGTTCTAAATAAGGAATGCACACAATTACCAATAACACTGGTCTATCCTGACTACTTATAATCTAGCAGTCGATGTTTGTGTCTGAGTGTCTTTGTAATTGTTGGCTGTCTGCATAGTAACGTGCTGTGTGTGTTTACAGTGACGAGGCGCCCAATGACTTGTCTGGTCGGCTCTACCACCTGGAAGTGATGTTAAAACAGCTGAACAATGATCTGGAGAGAGTGAGAATCTTTTGTTTCTTTGTTAAATATTGAACATAGCAGGTCAAAGCACAGTTTTTATGTTTACATTTTACTGATTTGATAAAAAGATTGAGTTTGTGTGTTCATGATTCTCAACAAATACAATTTTTTTGTTGTTGATGTTTTGTTTACTATGTGAAACAACTTCTTTAGTCATAAGGTCTGTCCACTGTCTAACTGACCTCAACTGTCACTGTTTCTCTACGGTTTCTCCGGCACCAGGAGAAGCAGGATAAAGTCGTTCTGCTGGCAGAGATGGCCAACCTGAGAGAAAACAACCAGCGCCTGCAGGAGGAGAGCCTCACAGCCAGCGAACAGCTGCGCAAGTTCAGCAGGATTTTTACCAACCTCAAACCAGGAAGTGACCACGAGGCTCACTCCCTCACGTATGAAACTGACTCACAGAGGGAGTGATCAACAGCTGCAGAAGAAGAAGAGCGTGAGATTCAGGCCAGAGGGGGAAGACCAGTGCGAGAGAAAAATGTGCTTTTATGACCCATGATTCCTTGCACTCACGGGGGCTGCTGAGGACACCTGAAGATGTCACCCCACTCAGCTTCCACAGGACCGCCTTAAACCAGAAACAGCAAGGAGAAGACCATGATCTGGAATTTTAAAAAATGCAACACTCCCCGAAAGTCAGCAGAGCACAGGAGAGACCCTCCCTCTCTACACTCTGAGCCTGTTTATTTTTTTAAACTCAAGCGAAGACGTCGTTATGTACTTGTCCCATATATAAATACATAATGCTACTATGCTCGAGGAGCGAGCAGGAGAGGAGATCCTGACTGTTTCAGAGAACACTACATCACCTGGAGAGGCCTAATACTGTTCCTGCAGCGAATCAGCCAAAAAAAAAAGACTCATTACAGACTGCATCTCCCAGAATGCACTAGAAGTAATGAAAGCTCTACAGACGTGGTACTGTAGATGGATGCCTGTGTGGTACAATTCTCGTGTATCAATATTATCGACATTGTACTGATATTGTATAACAGTCGTACTAAAGAGGTGTGTGTGTGTGTGTGTGTGTGTGTGTGTGTGTGTGTGTGTTGATGTGAGAGTGTGATCTGTCTGTTAAAGGACAACTGAGTGATGAACAAACTCGTTTACTGTAATATGAAACTCGTGGGCCACAGTATTTTTCTGTCCTCCGTTTACATGGATGAACTGTGGCCCGCGGACGTGAAACAAGCCATGAGCGTGTTGAGCAAGAGTAAATGGTCGACTTCTCAAAGCTCAGTGATATTTATAGTATCATATCTTTAATTGTAGTGCATTGTTTTACATTGTTTAATTTTCCACTGTCCTCTGCAGTGCCCTATCATCTCAAGTGTAAACATACTGGATCCTTATTTTATTCTTGAATCATCAGTTTTTCATAACGTACATGACACAATTTGTAAGATGAGAGGACAGATATCTATAGAAGCACAATGCATTCAGGAGACCTTTTTTTACTTTTATCAATCAGATACAAGACAAGATCTCATACTTATAATAATGTCACTACCTGAGGTCCTGTTAGGATTCTAAGCTTGAATATCAAAGTATTTTTGGAAGTCTTCACTTCAACAGATAAAACTTAAAAGAAAAAGTCAGGGTTGCAACATGAGGCCCATTTTTAAGCTTAAATTTGTTTACAAAAAAATGGCTATTAAAAGTTTCTCTTTGCTCTGTACCATTGGATCTACCAACAACTGTCATTAAATACTCCAAACTGGAAGATTCTCGTGAAGATACAGTTCAGTAGACTGTAATTATTACTTCTACCTTTTATGAATGCAGTGGGCTTCCGTAGGTGTCACTTCCACAGGTATAACTGTAATGTTTCTCTGTTAAATAACATTTTAAGGCCATGAAATAGTTAGCATGAAGACTACAAACAACTAGTTAGCTGCTTATTTAAGCTGACACGCAATCTGTTTACCAGCTCCTCCACAAGTCCCTTTTTTAACGCGTTTTATCTCGTTTGTTTATTCCCTACAAAGAAATCTGAGCGACCGGTCGCCATTTTTGCCTCCAAAGTTTGTGACCCGATCAAAAAAGTTAAGACAAAAATTGAAAACATTTATAAAGTCATAACGTATCACGAACTTGACTTTGATAATAAAATATGGTGCGCTAAATCGTAGTTCTATTTAACAGGGCGGGTGCTGGTAGGTTTGTTTTGTTAGGTAGCTGTTTATGCTAAGCTAACCCCCCGCTGCCTGTTAGCTTACCGTTTAGCCAACAGCCTTGAGCTCCACGAGGAAATGTGAGTGTAATTCTCCATAATGTTAACTATTCTTCACAATGTTAAACTATTTCTGTAATTCTAATCACAACGAACACCAGTCATGTGTGTTTATAGGAAACATTTACTGTACATGAAACTCACTCAGCTACACTGAAGCTCCCTCTTATCAGCCTGTTTGTACGTATGACAGAATGTGTCCCTGTGTTCTGTGATAAACCCAAATGAACACAAAAAGACTATTTATACAGCTAGCTTGCTTAATATTGTCTACTATATCTATTTTTCATACAGAAATAAGTGTCTGTTTTCTGGGTGCAGGTACTGAATGGACAATACAAACTCTGCAGAGCATCAATCTTCCTATTGCTCCAGTTTAGATATCGCTGATAAAAAAAAAAAAGGAAACTGTACGAAACTATCATCTCTTGCTCTGCTTTGTAAACAGCTACTAACCATCAGGAGAGTTGTCTTTGATTTAACTGGATCTGTTTGTCTGGATTTTCCAACCCACTCAGGTTCCTCAAAGATGCTGTTAATGACACTATACCATCACACTGGGGTGGGTTTTATGATAAATTTGTGTACCATCAGAAAATTTGCCCTTTTCTAGGCATCCCTTTAATATTTTTATCAGCAGGAGTGCATGAAGGCGATATTGAAATTGACCAATATGGAAAGTATCTTGGTTTCTGAGTATTTCATTTGCTGGACAAGTCAAAAACAGACTTTTCGTATTTAGGATTTTGTCTATTAACAGTTTCTTGACTGATTTTCCTCATGTTGACTGTATTGCTGTGATAAAGGATTTTTATCCGGATTGCCTACTCCTGCTATCAAATGTACTTTTCATGACACAAGAGGACACAAGTGTAATTTGGAGCTCGATCATAGACTGTATGTAGAATGGATGAAGCTAACGTGACATCAGGTGTTAGTTTGTGGACTCACGAAAGGAGGAGGTGGGTTTAACCCTTGAACTTGATGTCACTGCCGAATGTATATTAGACTCAACATCAGCACTGGTTTCATTGGAGAACAGAGCTTTTGATCAAACTAACCACACCTTCAAATATTCTGTTTATTGAAGCCTAAAATCTACCTAATCTAGTGCAGTCTTTAGCCCTGTTACTTTCTGTGTGGAGTTTGAATGTTCTCCCTGTGGATGTGTTGGTTTTCTCCTGGCACTCCCAACAGTCAAAAGACATGCTTATGACGTGGACTGATTATTCTAAACTGACCATAGGCCTGAGCGTGGATGGTGGTCTGTCACTATGTGTTGGCCCTGTGATTCATTGGCAACCTGTCCAGGGTGTGCCCACCTCTCCAGCCCCCTGCAGCCCAATTGGATAAGCGGGTATAGACGATGAATGGATGGATCTACCTAACCTATCTACTTTCAAGCCAGCCTCTCTTGGGAGTATTACACTTTTTTTGCACTTCTACATTGGCCACATTTTTGAACCCCAGCTGCTTTGTCCATTTCTATAAACAGTCTATGAGCTGCACAGAACAATGTCCTTTTGCTCCTCTTCAGCCCAGAAATTTAAAGTTAATTTTCAAGTCACCACCTACTTTAATATCCTGAAGCTTGTTTCAAGGTGGGTTGTTGTCATCCCAGTAACCTTTACTGACATCAGCCAGTTTGGGCTTTAAGCAGCTTCAAACCTTCATTAAAGAGCCTGTTTAATGTCATTTGATTCTGGTTTCAGGTTTGTAGTAATGGTGGACACACAGCAGGAAGTCTTTCATCCATGCAGCTTCGCTGGTGTAGCTGTGATTTTTAGTATCTTCAAGTCTTAATCTTTAGTTTGCTTATATAAAAGGGCGAGGTTTCTTTTTATATATAAATAAATCTTGTTCATGCTTTGTATAATTTTAAGCTATTTATAGCATACACAATGCCCCTGTTGAACAAATCAGTAATGCATTATTAATGGTAATATTGTATAACTAGTTTTTTTTTTTTTTTTTAGATGTTGAATATTTTTATAATTTATTTTTTAACACATTTGGTCACTGTTGGAGACAATAGTGAAGATAAGAGGGTACTGTGTTTTATTTGTGTTTATTTGCTGTTTTACTTCTCATTTCTGTATAAAACTGATTTGTATGATTCCTCATTATTATTA
>OOFC01003060.1:8623-35671 GCA_900323345.1 Pseudochromis fuscus | reverse complement strand
AAGGCAAAAATGTTTTGATTCTCTTTGGGTTGTAATAATAACTTGTACATTTAAAAGTGTAAATTATGTTTTCATTATTTTATAGAAAAATATATTAAAAATAACTATCAGAACATTTGCATCGATTGAGTTTTTTCTCCTTTCAATTCGATTTTTTTTTTGTGGAAAATGTATTTAAATTATTCTAATATAAAATAACCTACTTCTCTCAGGAGATATTGGTCTGGATGCCTGATATAACATATATTTGACATGTTTTCATAGCTTTTCTTTCAGTTTGTCTGTGAAGTTTCCACAGTCACTGAACAGGAGCCGTAAAGACTAGAAAACGTGCGGCGATTAAAATTGAAGCACCACCTCAACAATGTTAAATCCAACAATGACTCAGTGATTGTAGGTGACAGTGCCTGTGAGTGGCCTGTGTTCTACAGCAATACATAATATTTAATGATTCTGATACGTTAATGAACACTTCTGTATGTTATACTAAAGCCATGTCGTAGCAGGCCGTTGTTGAACTTGGCAAAATCAATGCTGGCATTTTTACACAGATGATGAATAAATGAATGAATAAACAAAATACTCCCATTCTATGTTGTTTTGAAAGGAAGTCGGATTTCTGGAAAAAGAAGAATACTATAATTTTATTTCATTATTAAAGGAATATCTTATCTTATGCCAGACTGATCAGGAGCAAGTTTTAAACTTTGTAGAGTCATGGCTGCTCCCGACCAGTCTGTCAGATTTAAAGAAGTCTCTCTGATGAGAGAAGGAACCTCTTCAAGCAACTTCTGCCAAGTCCAGTTGCTGTGATATAATGCAACTTGGATACCCATGTAATTCATTTTCTGTGATAATGTTCTGTGGAGTTCTTCAGCCATTTTCTCCTATTAAACCAACGTCTAAATCTCTTAAGAGTCCTCCTTTCTGCTCCTAACAGTTTTCACCTGAGCCCTGTTCTGGGGTATTTATTAATACCTCAATCTTTACTCAGATCCAATGGCAACTCTAAGGAGAAAATATTATAAAACATGTTTCAAAGAATTTTCTAAGCATTTTGTCACTTTTATCTGCTTGTTTTCCAGCTCTACACTGAGAGATAAAAACCGTTTGTATATCATTATAAAAACATGTACCAAGATCACAGGAGTGAAATTTAGGGAGTTGATCAGCTTTGGTGTGACCAGCAAACCGACGAAAACAAACATTTTTTCTTCTCCTGATCAGTGAATTCTGTGTTGTCCCCTAGTCATCAGTGTGTCTCTTACAGTTTCTTGAAATCTTTTATTCCCTCTTCCACTCATCCCTAAATTCATTAGAATCATTTTATTCTTTTTACCTATGCACTGTTATGTAGTTATTATAACAGTTATAGCTTAACCCCTTCTATTAATTGATCTTTGATTCCACTATATTCCTTGGCATTTTATTTTGCTTTTATCTATTTTGATTGTATCTCCTTATCTATCTGTATGTTGTATGCAAATTGTTCAAACTAATTGCCCCTGGTGGGATGAATACAGTTGTCTGTATCTGCACTACGACCACTTTTAATACTAGGAATCTTTATGGGTACAACTCCAGACATTTAATGAAGACACTTTAATTTGTCCTGCGTAACAAAATAAATTGACTTTCTCACACAAACAATTCAATGAGCTGCATTTAAAACTTCTTTATTTTCTCTTACAAAGCTATCTTATTTCAAACATAAAATACATTTTGTAGTAAGTACTTTGCTGTTCTTCCACCAACATAAGTGAGATGACAGTATATTTATTTTTTGATAAAATTAATTCTATACACTCAAACAGGTGCGTACAAGAACAGTCAGTGAAAGATTCTCAAGTTTGAACGGTTGAGGAAGCATTTCTAACATCAGGCACTTCACCATCAAGTCACAGCAGGTGTGTTTACAACAGGACGACCTCGAGCCTCAGCTGCAGGTCACTGAGGAGACGACGTGTCTACGAGCCGCACATGAGGCACTCGTCTCTGTTCTCCAGGGAACACACCATGGCAGCCGTGTTGCGCTCTTTGATCTGCTCCGAGTCCTTAACGGGAGTCGTCTCCTTCAGCTTCTCCTTGTTGAGGGTGAATTGGATGGGGTTGGCGGCAGGCTTCGTCCTCAGGTAGTACATCCCTGTCTTTAGACCCTGTGATGAAAAGATGACGACATAATGTCAGGTTTAATTTGACCAGCAGCAATTTTTCATCCTTGATCCTTCTTGCTCCGATTCATCCTCCAGGTTCTCACTTACCTGTTTCCAGCCGTAGAAGTGCATGCTGGTCAGTTTGCCGTAGTTGGGCTCTGCGATGTGGATGTTCAGGGACTGGCTCTGGTCGATGAAGGCGCCACGGTCAGCGGCCATTTTGAGAATTGTCTTCTGGGAGATTTCCCACACAGTTTTGTAGAGCTGCTTCAGATCATTTGGGATCTCATCAATTTCCTATCAAAATTAAAAACACTTTGTTTAGTTTTCAAGACAAAACACAGGCTGAAACAATAAGCAGATTTAAGAAAGATTTTTTTGCTCAATATCAGTTGCTTCCAGGACAATCTGGAGAATTTGCTTTCATCTTCTACAAAAGCACAATTATTATATTTGAGTTTTGAAACGTTGATGAGACTGAACAACTAATTTGTGACTTTAAATCTAGCCACATAAACCAAGTAATGCAGTCACCATCCAGCAGTGATTACCTGGATGGATCCATTGTGAGCAATCAGCTGGTTCTTCATCTCCTCGTTCCACAGCCCCCTCTCTGTCAGGTCTTTGAGCAAGTGGGGGTTGACGATCTGAAACTCGCCCGACAGCACCCGGCGGGTGTAGATGTTGCTGGTGTAGGCTTCGATGGACTCGTTGTTGCCCAGGATCTGTGCGGTGGAGGCTGTGGGCATCGGGGCCAGCAGCAGGCTGTTCCTCACGCCGTGCTTGGCAATCTTCTCCTTCAGCAACTTCCAGTCCCACAGGTCTGTCGGAGTCTTCTCCCACATGTCGTACTGCAGGATGCCCTTGCTAACGGGGGAGCCTTCATACGTCTCGTAGGGGCCGAGCTTGGCGGCCAGCTCACAGCTCGCCTCCAGGGCCGCGTAGTAGATGGTCTCAAAGATTTGAGTGTTCAGCAGCTGGGCCTCAGGGCTCTCGAACGGATAACGCATGAGGATGAAGGCGTCTGCTAACCCCTGGACTCCAATTCCTATTGGCCTGTGACGCTTGTTGGACTTCTCAGCTTCAGGCACTGGGTAGTAGTTGATTTCGATGATCTTGTTCAGGTTCTTCACGATCACTTTGGTCACAGATGCCAGTTTTTTAAAGTCAAAAGTCCGCTCTGGGGTGACATACATGTTGAGAGCGATGGAGGCCAGATTGCAGACGGCGACCTCATCATCGCTGGTGTATTCTACGATCTCTGTGCAGAGGTTGCTGGATTTGATGGTGCCCAGATTCTGCTGGTTGCTCTTCCTGTTGCAGGCATCTTTATACAGCATGTACGGCGTCCCCGTCTCTGTCTGAGACTCAATAATGGCATACCACACCTCCTGAGCCTTCACCACACGCTTCACCCTCCCCTCCTTCTCATATTTAGTGTACAGCTCCTCAAACTCCTCCCCCCAGCACTCATCCAGCCCGGGACACTCATTGGGACACATCAGAGACCACTCTTGGTTGCTCTCCACTCTCTTCATGAACAGGTCAGGGATCCACAGGGCGTAGAAAAGGTCTCTGGCTCGCTGCTCCTCCTTCCCTGTGTTCTTCTTCAGCTCCAGAAAGTCAAACACATCAAAGTGCCAGGGCTCCAGGTACATGGCGAAGGCTCCGGGTCTCTTGTTGCCTCCCTGGTCAACATATCGTGCCGTGTTATTGTAAACTCTCAGCATGGGGACGAGCCCGTTGGAGTTGCCATTGGTGCCGGCAATGTAGCTCCCTGTTGATCTGATGCAGCTAACTGCAACGCCAATCCCTCCAGCTGATTTGGAGATGAGGGCACACTGCTTCAGCGTGTCGTAAATGCCTTCGATGCTGTCATCTTTCATGGCGAGAAGGAAGCAGCTGGACAGCTGAGGCCTGTTGGTTCCGGCGTTGAAGAGGGTTGGGGAGGCGTGGGTGAACCACTTCTCCGACAGCAGGTTGTAGGTCTCAATGGCCGCTTCGATGTCTGTTCCATGGATGCCAACGGCCACCCTCATGAGCATGTGCTGTGGTCGCTCGGCCACTTTGCCATTTATCTTCAGCAGGTAGGATCGCTCCAGGGTCTTGAAGCCGAAGAAGTTGTAGGAGAAATCTCTGTCAAAAATGATGGCTGAATTGAGGCGGTCTTTGTTCTCAAGAACGATGTCAAGTGTCTCCTTTGAGATCATTGGGGAGTGTCGTCTGTTCAGAGGGTTGACGTAGTTGTACAGATCCTCCATCACATCACTAAACACTTTCTTCGTCTCTTTATGCAGGTTGGAAACAGCGATGCGTGCAGCAAGTATGGCATAGTCGGGGTGTTTGGTCGTAAGAGTGGCAGCGATCTCTGCCGCCAGCGTGTCGAGCTCCACAGTGGTGACACCGCTGTACAAACCCTGGATCACCTTCATCGTAATCTGAGCTGGATCCACAAAGTCTGAGTTCAGCCCGTAGCAAAGCTTCTGAATGCGGGAGGTGATTTTATCGAACATGACGCCCTCCTTGCGTCCATCTGAAAATATCAAAAAAATAAACTTCACACATCTCACCAGAATTACACTAATGGACCATTTTATTTAACTCAACCAAGTAAAAAAAAGTTTGTGAATTTGTTAAAAATACAAAATAATATAAATTTAGTATTAAATATTAAGTGTTTTGATTCATTTTCATAACTTCCTGCCTTAAGTCCTGAGTCATGCTGACATAACACAAAAGCACCTCATTGTTCTCTTCACAGTAAATATTGATTTGAGACTGATATAAAAAAAGGTGAAAATATAAAAAGCAGTAAAAAATACATGAATACATCAAAATTGTAGAAATAATCAAAATTATACACTTAAATGCTCAGAAACAGGACATCATCTAACAGGTCACTGGAGGGGAGACTTCCTGTCTCCCACCATCACTATGAAAAGGGCAGATATCGTCCATGAAGGACAAATCCAGTAAGTAGATTGTCCAGCTCTACCCCAGGATTAATCCAGCCTTCTGAATAGGTTTCCAATAAATTTCTAATTACTTACTTTCAACACTGCTTATAACAGTAAACCTGTCAATGACTCAAAAAGGTGGAGGGACTACTTCACTTCAAGTAAAATATTTTTTTCTATTATTATAGACAGTTGAGTGGGACTTTTAGTGAACGACATTTTGGATTGATGTTGACAGAGGGAGCCTGTAGTTGTGAACTTTGTTATTTGATACTGATGTCTAAAACAGTTATAAAAACAGTGTCACCTCTTTGTGACTGAATAATCTACATCTATCAATTTATCCACCTTCTTTGATGCCATGGGGCTCCTGGCATCCCTACATTTATTGTATGGTACTGGTATATGACGCACACACCAGATGGGCCTGTAAAAACTTTGGCGCCATCTGTGACAAAGGATCACCGTGGCTGAGTCCATAAACTCCAGCTCAACAGAGGCATTTAGAAACTATATTAAAACGTCATTCTAAACTTATTGGTTTGTAGATTATCCAGTTAAAGTTTCTACAATGACACGCTTGCTAATTTAACGCCAATTAAGTCAGTAAAACAGCTGCAGTCTGGATGTAGCCTCCTGGTTAACTGGCTACTAGCTTAACTACTACTTAACTTTAGCCAACAGGCTTGTGTTTGCTCACCGACTCAAACCTGGCGTTTATAAGTGTCGGTTATGTTTTATAACATCGGGCTTTGAGGCAGCAGGTGAGTCGCTGTCACCTCCCGTCCCAGGACTGAAGCTAGCTGAGGCCTGAGTTACATTCCTACTAAACAACAGAAACCTGCTCACCTCGTTTGATCACATGCATGCTGGCACGTTGTGGCGTTGCTCGTCCCCCGAGAAAACAACAGCTCTCCAGCAACAAGTTTCACCTCTTCAAGGGACCAAAGACCCGAGTTCCAGTCCTGCTCGCAAGAGAAAGCGCGAATAGTTCCCGAAAATCCCGCTAACGTTGTATTTGTACGGAAGGCGGAACCGCGGGAGAGACACGCCGGATGCGCGTTTCAGCCAATCACCGGCAAGAACCTGCGGGACTTCCTGAGTGAGAGCCAATCACATCGCTATAAAAGCCCAGCTTCCTTTCCTCGTTCTCAAATCTGGCGGGACAGTGAAGTAGGTCATGTAACACATTTTTTTTTTGTTTGTTTGTTTTGGTATGGATGGGGGAACACATCCACATTGTTAGCGCCACATAGAGCGAATTTCTTACAAATACACTCCCAGGGAAAACGTCACTTAAGATTAAAACCACAGACTAAAGCAATCCAGTGAACAGAAAAGAAGGAAAATAAAGAAGAAAATGAATTAAAACAAGCTTTACTCTTGCACTTACTGCATTTCTTCCATGTACGTCAGATCCAGAGGATTAGTAGAGGTCCCTGATGTTGTAAGAATATTGCAATTTTTGATTTGTGTTGTGTTATCAGTGATAACTGGGTGAGTGTGACTAGCTTCATTAAATCTTGTAGTTTACGTTTAAAACTTAATTCTAATTAACTTAATATTTTTCTGGTTATTATTAATTTTACAGAACTACTCTATGGCTGAATTCAGTCAAAGGAAAAAGACTCATATTTGGTTAAGTAAGTAGCAACAACAGAGCAAAAAAAATTGTAACAAGTAAATGTCATACATTCAAAAAAATAGAGTACAGCTATTGTTTTGAACAGCAAGTACAATAGCATTTACAAAGTACCAAAATAATTACAGTATATACAAAATGTCCTATCTCAATTTAAATTTTGTTTCCAATATCTGAGTAATTTCTCACCCTGTCGGCAGGGGGCGACGAGGCAGCACATAGCTGTTCCCCGTCCACCACAGAAGAAGTCACGCCATTTGTTTAGAGGTGTCCTGCAACGGGGTGTCAAATGTTTTTAAATGGACCTTTGAGTTACAACAAGTTTACTTTATGATGTCTTTCTCACAGTTGTTGTCATTAGCAGCTGTTAGTGGGTGAAAAAGAGTTCAAGCAAACGGAATGAACCAGTCTGTATCCGCGTTATGATTTATCCCGAGTTAACTTCATCAGTGCAGCTTTAAAGATGCTTGCAAACCACTGTGCAGCTGGAGTCTCCTCGAAGAGTGTGGGCGGCACAGGGAGATATTTACAGGCCAATGCTGGATCATGATGTGGAGACAGGACCTCGGGCTGACGGACTCCCGGTACCCCCCTCGGCTGTGCCTCTCTGCGGCGTCCTCCTCGACTTCCTGAGTGATCTCTCCCTCCCACGTTGCTCCACAAGTCTGTTTGGACACGTCGCTGTAGTGAGGACACACTGAACCACAACAGCCGCAGAGAGACGCTGTAATCTTCGGCCATGTCCAGGTCCAGTCGGCGGTACAAGCCTCTGCAGCAGAGCAACGGCGGCAGCGGATCCTTCCCCGGCTGTGATCGGGTGCGGATGCCCCGGGCCCGGGTGCTGCTGCTGTGCCTCCTCGGTGTCCTGGTGCTGGCGGTAGTGCTGGGAGTCTACCTGTCCAACGACACCGTGAGCAGAAATGTGAACCGCATGCCGGCTGCAGACCTGACCAAAGACAGGGTAAGAGCAGGGAGATCAACACAAGTTGACTTGACAGCTGCTGCATTTTCTTTTTAACCAGACATCAGTGGTGGAAATCAGGGTTTCTGCTTAATTTGCGACACATATTACCTTCCAAATAACACTGTAATTTTTCCCCCACTGTGGTTATTTGACAACTGCAGTTACTATTTACATGATAACTTCATGTTCAGTGTATTGCTAAAAAATACAACAGAATATTCAGTATATACTGTAAAGCATCTGTAATAACCACATCACACTCAAACACATTTGACCTAAGTACCACAAATACTTAAAGTACAATTTGTTGCAAATACCTTTGGGTAGGTGTGTTTCTTTAGCCTAAGGTGGGTTAGTTTAGATGAGATCTTTATGTGCTGTATTCACAGGTACAGGACAGTACAGGTACTTTGGAATTTATATGTGCATTGCTCTTCAAGTCAAGAATCTAAAAGTAGAAAGTACACACAAAAAGAGAGAAATATAGGGAAAAATGAATGCACATTTTCTGAAATATACAGACATGTTTCACATTATAGAACAGGAAAATAAAAAATTATGTATGAATTTGTGGACAAATTTTACATCAGTGGACAATATTTCACAGTTTTATTTTAGTGAATGTTGTTGGTTTTACAATTCTGACCTCTTCTTCCCTCACTGACCAGGTGGATCACATCGTTTTATGTTGTGATGACAAATTTATACTCAATGATTGTCTTCATAATATTAGCAAAGTTAGTTTGTAAACTATCCAGTGTTGTAACACAGGAAAAAAATCCAAAAAGAAGATCCCAGTAAATGAATAAATCTTTAATTACATATCAAGTCAACGTCACTAGTCTGGGCACGTGCTGCATTTCTCTTGTAAACTGGATACACCTGGGTGGCTAAAGCACATTTTCTTAATGACATTGTATAGACAAAGACAGATTAATAATTATGTTGAACAACCAATAGATGCACTGCTAGCACTGTTATGTTTCCCTTTATAAACAGATTCCTTTCGGACCAGGTCAGAGACTATATAGATTACAGTCACTGCAGCTGCAGAGCAGGTGTGCCACTGATCATGTTTCCCACTTTAACCGCCGTACACCTTTGTTATTCTCTACTCAAGTAGTCAAACTCACAAATTCTCCTCAAAGGGAGCACGGATCTGGACAACATATGTCTGATTCTGCAAAGAAATACATAACAGTGTCCACTACAGCTTCCCAGAACTCAGGATATGCAGGGTTCTTGTTTTATCTTGAAAACAATCCAAAGATAGTCACTTTACTATGATGTGCCATAAACTAAAGCATCAAATCTACATGTCAGGATATTTGATAATGGTATTTGTGCTGAAATCTTTAATCAAGCATTAGAATAGTTGCAGTAATTGTTCTATGCAAGTCTTCAAGCCTTCATGGAAGTATAGTTAGAAACCTCTGGTACAGACAGATAGATGCTCCAGTTGTTACAGAATGACAGTATTAGAAAATATGGACAAAATGTATGTGAATAAAATGTATTTTGAAACCTCCTCTGTGCCACAAAGGCATGAATATCTCTGTTCTCTTGAGTTCATACTGTTTTCCCTTTCCTCTTTTCTCTCCTCCAGGTGTCCCACAAACCCAGTAAGTGCTCCCCAGCTCAAATCCGCCGTCTGGCCACTCAAGTGGATGGTACCCGCCTGTGGGAGACTCACCTGCGGCCCATTTTAATAGAGAGGCTCCCGGGGACACAAGGCAGCCTGGCTGTACAGCAGGTGTGTGTAAATATCTCTATAAATATTTCCTCCTCCTTTTTTTCCCACTGTCTCCCCCTCATTTATAACTCTGTTCTACTTCAGCACATCACCTCCACCCTGTCCTCGCTGTCTGCCGGCTGGTCCATAGACCTGGACTCCTTCCAGTCTCCAACCCCTCGTGGTCAGGTCACCTTCACCAACATCGTAGCCACACTTGACCCTTCAGCCCCTCGGAGGCTGCTCCTTGCCTGCCACTATGACTCCAAGGTACTGCCTCCAGACCCCCGGGCCCCAGAGAAGGTGTTTCTGGGGGCCAGCGACTCTGCAGTGCCCTGTGCAATGATCCTGGAGCTGGTCACTTCTCTGGATGCCCAGCTGAGAACATTCAAACAGCTGGTGTGTATTTTCTTGTTGTCACACTTATGGGTTAGTTTAAGATATAGACAACCACTGGAGCAGACTTTGATAAATGGGTTTGTTATTTATTTGATGCATTTCTGTGGATCTTCCTCTGAGTAAAGGTCTGAGATGCTGGCCAGAGTATCCTCTCCAGTTTTTACATCCCTCTGCCTCTGAGGCTGCAGTGTCAGGCAGAAAATGCTGACTGTGTTTTGAGTGCAGCAGTCATCTGTAAATAGGCCTATCTCTCCTGAGGCAGTGATTTATGTAGTTACTGTTGGAATACACACACACACACTTGCATACTCACTGCGACAACACTGCAGACAGAAAAACTGGCCGTTTGCAAAATGCATTTTAATTTCATTACCTCCACTTTCTTCCCTTTTCCTCTCAGAAACTTCCAGTGTCTCTACAGCTCGTGTTTTTTGACGGCGAGGAGTCATTCGAAGAGTGGACCGCCACAGACTCGCTGTACGGCTCTCGTCACCTGGCCGAGCGCATGGCTAACACGCCTCACCCTGTGGGCTCATCGCACGCCACCATGCTCCAGGCTGTGGTGAGGAAGCTACAGACAGAACTACACGTCCTCTGTGGTCACATCCTCACATCCAGACACACTCTGAATTATGTATGACGAGGCTGAATTCAGCAGACTGCCAGAGCCACTTAACAATGGCAGGTCTATTGTGTATTTATGGGCTGACTCATATAATATAGATAGGTTTGATTTAAGTTAGTTAACAATCCAAGTCCTGTAATGACTAAAAGGAAACATATAATTTGGCAACTGACTTTATATTCTTTCTTCAGGACCTCTTTGTGCTGCTGGACCTGCTCGGTGGTCCAGATCCACTGATTGCAAATCACTTTGATAACACAGCGCGCTGGTTCGACCGGCTGATTGCTGCAGGTGAGCAGTGACTGTAGCTCTTTCAATAATCTTTCAATCCCTCCTTGCTGTACGCCTAATCTCTGCCATCTCCTTCTCAGAGAAGAGACTCCACCGACAGGGTCTCCTGACATCCCACCCCTCGGAGCAGACGTATTTCAGGAAGGATGTGTACCTCGGACCTGTGCAGGATGACCACATCCCATTCCTTCACAAAGGTGAGTGATGGCAAAGACACGTGATCGGTGCAGTATTCAAGCACCAGTAGGTTCCTCCTGTCCAAGATGAAGAGGCTTCTTCACTTCATCCTCTGCCAACATGAAACCAACTCCCTCCCTGCATCTGTAACCAGACCTCTGTTCAACATGTGCTTCACACCTGTTGCTCTACCTCTGTTCACTACATCTTTTTTTTGCAGCTAAAATCCAGTCCCAGAATCATGCTAGAAACCACTCCCTCCTGTGTATAACACAGATGGACGTACCCACAGTGACGTCACTCATTGGTTTGTGGACTAGCTCTTTATAGCCTCGGCTTTTTTTCCCTGTTGTAGTTTTTTTGTAAGGGACCATATTTGGACAAGAAGGAGGAGCGTGGGGTGGATCATACTGCAGCTAGCCTCTTGTGATGACACCCACCTGTCCCTTACTGTAACCACACCTTTAATTTTGCACAGTTAAAGACTTAATAGACTTTAAATTTGAGTTATAAGAAAACTCACTGCCTCCATTTTGATGCCGCTGACATGCAGTCTGTTAAGGTGTTGTAAGTATACAGTATAACATGGTCTCAGACATCACCACTCTCTTTCATCTTTCTCATACAGGCGTCCCTGTGCTTCATGTCATCGCCACGCCTTTCCCTCAGTTCTGGCACACCCTGGACGACACAGAGGAGAACATGCACCGTCCGACTGTGGAGAACCTGACAAAGATCATGGCTGTGTTTCTGGCAGAATACCTCGGCTTCTGAACAGAAAACACTGACAACAATATCTGGATTGATAAGAAATGAGAAGACTGGTGAAGTCACCTGAACTGAAGCTACCAGCTGAACTTTACCAAAGACTTTCCCTGCTAGACTTTCCCTTGTTTCATGGGATGATGAGCTGGACATGCTCGTCCTAATGGCATGTGGCGATATGAAGTCTTAATGAAGATGTTATTGTACAGGCAGCTGGAAACGTGTCTGTGAATTCAAAAGCACTCTCAATTAATGTTTTTGCTTTGTTTCTGTGAAGATAAAAAAGCCTCTTTAGCCTTATTATTTTCCCCGTTAATATGACGGAGGTGCACTTTGTCTCCTTAAAGACAGTCTGGTAATCAGCTGAGCTGCTGTGAATCACACAGTGACGATGGTGAACGACAGCTAGTTCATATCTGTGAATCACTTCTCCTGATTTTACCTTCACATCAGTGAAGATCCTCTTGGCTTCAGGTGTTACTCACTGCGAGCTACTTTAAGTAACATCATAATGATGTTATTGTCAGAGTTACAAATCTGCCACATGTTCTCATCAAAGATGTTGTCAAGTCTGTCATGAAGTTAAAATGATTTTATTCTGTTTCACCTACAGTTTGATGACATCTTGGAAAGTCTGAAACACTGAGAAGTGCTGGTACCAGATCAATTCTGCAACAGTACATGTAGGATCATTGTAGCAGTGTCGTCCCTTTAACAAACTGAAGCACTGGCTGTAATAAACATGTCAGCGCCTCGTGTGAATACAGTGTGGGGATCCACTGCAGGGCTTTACAGAACATCTGTGAACTGGTGTGTTGAATTTCAATCAGCCATATGACGCTCACGTTTAATGTCTGTCTTGTACGGTGTTCTGTGTTATGTTTCAGTCCCGGTACAGTGTCTGCAAACTTTTGTTTTGGTAATAAACTTTACTGAAACCAGAAAATAGACTTTACATTGAAAGAGGAGCAGAACAATGAATCAGCCAAGAAATTAGAGATTCGAGCGGCCTCCACAGGGGTGATGTAGAGGAGGCGGTGGATGAGAGAGGGGTGGAGGTGGAGGGCGGCGATACTGCGGGCTGCCTGGAGGTGAAAGGTCAGTGTCAGAGGATGGGTAGGCTTTTATGGAAGGTCCCCCAGAGACTGGTGTTTGGAAACTGGAGGAAGGAGATGAGAGAGATCAGAAATATGCAGGAAATTTGAGAATATTTGATGATATCTCATGGCCTAATTTAACCACAAGAGGGTGCTGTCATTCCAAATTCAATGTGTTTAATTCATAGACTGGTTTAATTCAATTTTAACAATGGAAGAGAAAAAACAAAGATTATCAATGGAGCTTAGTGATCTCTGTGTGAAATCTGTAATTCAACAAAAGTATTTGTTGGTCTAATTTTTTCCTGTTTAACAGAGAAATTAGGAAACTTCTTTCTATTCAACTGAGAATACAAAGGTAGTGGTTGGCAGAACATAGTCTCTGCAGTGTGTCTGCCAGCAGAGATCCTTCAGTCACATCAGTGATGTACATGTGTTTACAGTCACTGGAATGAAAATGTTCACTGCACATTGTTAATGACCAACAGGGGTCCAATTGTCAGCTTTGTGGTTCATACCCATAGATCGTATCGTTCCCACAGACTGTATCTTACCCATGCTGTCCAGGGTTTTGGAATTAGCGTGATGTGGAAAAATCAAATTTTTGTCCCTCTACATTGTTAACAGTTAGCAAGCTGCCACAGTTGTGTTGTAATCATACTGTATATAGAAATGGACAAAGCAAGTGGAGCTCAAAAATGAGGCCAATGCAGAGGTGCAAAAAAGTGCAATACACACGACAGCCACTAGATGCTGCCTCTAAAAAAACTCCAGTTCACATCAATTTAAAAATCATTACTTTCAATCATGAAATACTCGGTCAATTTTTCACAAGTCATTGTGATGCTATTAGTTAAAAATCAACTCTTCTTCACAGTGATGGTCCATCTGGAAAAAAAAAATCATAATTCAGTAGATATCAGGCTTCAAAAAGAGGAAAATTTAGGAGCGTAGCTTGATCAACAAGCCTGGTCATCAATTAGACCAGCGCTGAAGACAAGTCTCAAACATACTGGGCAGTGATCTTCGGTTCATTGGTTAGACCCGCCTCCTCACTCCTCTGTTTATATCCAAATATGGTCACTTCTGGCTCCAAACAACCAACATGGCAACGTTCAAATGCCGATCTCCTGGCTTCAAAGTGCAAGCCTACAAACCAAGGGGTGATGTCACACTTATACAGTCTATGGTTGTAATCCAATGCTTTGTTCACTGTTCTGACTTTCCTCCCGCTTCATTTTGCCTTCCAATGAAACACGTGGTATGAAACCGGAAGTTGTTGATGGTAACACCGTCACCAGGTGTGGATGGCTAATTAATTATGAAAATGTGATATATCACTCCGGTGTGTATTTTGTTTTTGTTGAATGGAAATCAAATTAATGAAACTAAACTCTGTGTGTCATTTACAATCTGTTTCTTAAACCCAAATTAAATACATGAGAGTTTGACTGAGTGATTGAAAGTCAATGGTTAGTTTGTTCATGGTGTATCCATTCGGTTTCAGTGAGATTTGATTAATGAGCAGTTGAATTGCTTTTAAATTCAATAGTCCTATAAAATAACTTGCTGTGGCCACACTGGAGAGCCTTAAATGATTCGTTCCCCTCACTAACCCGGTGACCTCTGTGGTCCGGTCCCTCTGCCGGCGGTTCTTGAACCAGTTGCTGACCTGGGTGGCTGTGAGGCCCGTGGCCTCTGCGAGCTCACGTTTGTCCCGAGTGGAGGGGTAAGGGTTCAGGTGATACCACTGCAGGAGTATAGTCCGAGATTTCTCCTGTTGATAAGGGAAAAAGTTCAATGAAAGACAAATCTGACCTTTATGACAACGCAGGCGCACCTGTCAACACACTCAAAGACTAGTAGTAGTTTTTTAAAAGTAGCTTTATGTAAATTGATTAGGTGTTGCCATTCAATCAATCACTCAACATCTTCAGTCCCTTTGAAAATATTAAAGGAATAGAAAATAGAACATAAATGAATGCATTGGT
Organism: Pseudochromis fuscus; assembly: GCA_900323345.1. NCBI lineage: Eukaryota > Metazoa > Chordata > Actinopteri > Pseudochromidae > Pseudochromis > Pseudochromis fuscus. Next base: position 20,878 of record OOFC01003060.1, on the reverse strand, counting down.
TGATAGCTTATAATACTGAGCACCCATGAGAAACAATTATGATATATTTCACCAGTAATGAAAAGCTGTAATTTTTTTTTTGTATGGTGGTCAACATAACTAAATATGTCAGATAAACTCCTATAGTTAAAAGTACAATAGTTCCTCTTGGAGGGTGGATTTCTCAGTGGTGGAAAAAAAATCAAATACTTGATTAAAATTAAAAGCAGTTTTACCAAAGTAGGAAAATTCTGCATTTAGGAAAAAAATCTTTAGAAAGAGAAAATACCAAAAATATTCTGTATACATCAGTGTGAATTTATCTGATCTTTATTCGTGATACCGTAATATCAGCATTTCACAGCTCTGGGTTTATATAGTTTGATAGAACCTGCTAAATACTGCTGCTGCTTTTCAGGTTATTGTACAACTTATTATATCTTTAAGGCAGATCATAATTTTTATGCAAAGTTTAAATGTGCAAAGTAACTGATTATAAATGTCATATAAATATAATGAATAAATGTAGACATGTGATAGGGAATGTATAACATGTCCTATACTGTAAAACTGTTTTTAGGGTAACAACAGAACTTAAGTGTATGCACTCATGCAGCTGTGAAGCTCATCTTATACAAGATAATATTTATCTTACCTTGAAGCAGTAGCTGGTCTCCTCTCCATCCCAGATGGTGTGGGGTAGAGGAAACTTTCTCCTCACGCGATACTTCCCCACAGCTCCCAGGGGTCGGCCCCTCTGTCTCTCGGCCTCCACATAGTGGGCTCGGAGCCAGAGCTGCTGCAGGAGCGGGTGGCTCCGTGGGGAGAAGGGGAAGCCCTCCAGCAGGGAGTAGAGGTCTGAGAAGCGCCCCTGGTGAAAGGCCACTGCGGCTTTAGCCTTCAGCACACTCTCCATCTCCCTGGGGCATGAAGATGAGGAGGAGGAGGAGGAGGAGAGGAGGAAGGAGGAAGAGTGCGAAGGAAGCCGGCGAGACGATCCATGCAACCGCTCTGCAGTAGGACCTCGCACACACAAGTGACCTGCTCTGCCGTAAAGATCATCACTGTGGGATGATCACTCAAGAAATCCAGAGGTAAACAGAACCCAAGTCTGTGTGTGTAAATATCTTCTAAAACTTTCTGTTAAGTTTCTACAGGCGAGACCTGGAGCCTCCGTGGAGCATTATCATCTGTGGATGAACAAAAACTTCAGCATTACTCATCATCGTACCCTGGCACAGGTAACCTGAGACCATCAGGGTTATAATAACACACCATACATCCGCCCTGGTCTTGTTCAAACACACCCTCACAAACATTTTGCGAGCACGATGGTTTCACGGTGCCAGCAGAGAACGTATTTGAATAAAAATTTTCTTGCCAAATTAGAAGCAAAAATCCTTTTAAGATTAACGCAGGCAATAATTCACACACCTTTTGTAAATGTAGTTTATTACAATGTCATGTAATATAAAAAATAGAATGCATTTGAATACAAAAATGAGGAAACAAAGAACCTTGAGGGACAGACACAAATGATCCCTTTCAAAAAAAAACTATTATAAAAGTCGATCAACATACAATATCTTTGGTTAAATCTGGAGTCACGTACGTTATGTGTCAGGTAGGAGAGTAAAAACAAATCCTTATGCTACAAACGTGCATCAGCCCTCACAGGCTTTCATGTCGACATACTTTGGTAAGAAATAGCTAATATAAACACAAACAACAACAAAAACGACACATGAACACATTTCCCTTTACCCCTAACTAATTTAAATGTTCAGCAAAATTCAGCCAAAATTTGATTTGTCTAAGCCATTTAACAATCAACTCAAACAGCAGCTGGGAAGAAAAAACTCTAAACTTTATTAACAGGAGGTGACCTACTTCAAAATGTAGAATCAATGACCTAAAAACTGACTTAATACCTGTAGTCTGAGATTCTACAATGTGACCTTCAAGTGAATATGAATGTTATTTCCAATGTGTTTTTATTTTCCCCAATGACTGATTTCCTATCAGGTAAAACTAGAAACTGATTGATACATGCTTTAAATAGATTAAATGTACAAAAAGAGACAAACATCAAACAAACAAAAAAGCACACACAGGCCGTTATTGTAACTACATGCGACACTGAAGTGTATTTGTGTGTACCATAATCAGCCAAAGGTTTGACCATTACCTGTGTCATGACAACAGAAAGCTAAACACGAACCAATTGTTCTATTAGTTCACAACAACAACAAAAAAATCAGTATCCTGTTTTCTGATTTGGATTTTTGACTTCTCTCGCCATGTGGGCGTTACTGAAATTTAAAGACAGACCATGAGTCCAGCCACTGTCACAACATGGCAGCGCAGCGTAAACATTGTATGAATGAAATGTGCAAAATATACAAAAAAAAACCCCACGAGATTGAGCTCTGACTATGCAACCAAGAGTGTCACATTGTGTTTCGCTGAAGGTCAAACTGATAGAGAAGTGTGATCATTCATCAGACTGTAGATAGAAATGGACGGCGCTAACGTGACGTCTGTGGATTTCACGTTTTGAAGCCAGTGAATCTAGAAGTTTGGTCGGGTACATAACATTTCTAACATAGTGTAAAAAACATCACAACAATTTAAAATAAGGCACTTTTCAGTATCAACATACTGTGATGCATTTGAAGAGAATATCACTTAGTGGGATCACAGCAAACATCTGAGTGTAATATGCTGTTTCAAAGCTTCAGTTCATCTCCCAAGTGTTGTACTGGCTTTCTGACTCAGCCATTGTGCGACATAGTGTCCTGTAAAGAACTAAACATGCATTGCATAGAGTATAAGCCCTTTCGTTAACCCTTTTAATTTCCTCGGTTTGTATACATAGCTATATATATATATTTTACCAGCATACGGCAGCGTTCTCTCTTGAAGACTGCAGACAGTACTCCACAGTTTACTGCATGTTTCAACCCAGACTTAAGAATAAAAAATACTGTTGTGTAGCCCTTTGAAGCTATGATGTCATAAAAGTTTCACATAAAACTCAGTTTGTGAAGAATATATTCTTCACTACATTCCTGGAGTGTTGGTAGAATAATGGATTCATGCTGTGAGCCAGAAAAATAAAACTCCTGAACATCTTGGAGAGGCAGAGAAGTATTTCAGGATTTGTCCCCGTCTTTGCCAGGTGGTCTGGTGTATCGTCATTGTGGTTCATCCACAACGTGCTACTTCTGCTGCCAGCAAAACAACCACAGATGCAGTCCAGCTGAATTTGGTCTGCAGTCCACAAAACTGCAAAGAAGAGCTGAGAGAACAGACAAAACCATGAGGCCTTGTATAATAAAGTCTTTTTTTTAAACCCCAGAACCTGTAAGTAGGCCAAGCAGACTAATCCATGTCAGCTCTTCCGTCTGGATCCGATAAAAACAAGTAAGGCACAAGTACAGATTTTAGTAAAAACCTCTGAGACACAAAGTTCTCACTGAGAAGCTCGGAGGAATAATCTGATGTTGAACCAGCAGGTGAAACCCCCACAGCCCTGCCCATGCATCTTGAATAGGACCTGGAGAGGACTTATCTCAAAGTGCCACCTTGGACCATGATGGTATCAGGCCTCTGCTGCGAGACATGTCAGAACATCAGCATGTTGTAAAGGACATGGAGATCTCTGAGGAGACGACTAAAATCTTTCAGGTTGTTAAAAAAAAAACAATAAAAAACAAATGGCAAGGTCTAGTGTATGTTTCATCGCTTTTGTCTTTAGAGACGTGGGGTGTCCTCTGTAAACAGACTACAATCCCAGCTCATCATCCACCGGGACGGACTGGAGTTGAGTCAGGATCTTTGAGTCCCCATCCATCTCCACCGGATTCCCCAGAGGTGAGTCAGCTTCTTGTTCTGGAGAGGGGCTTCCCAGAAGCAGCGACTCCCCTCCAGGTAGTCCTAACAAAGCTGGGTCCACGGGCAGGTCCCCCTTGCCACGGACGTCAAACAGAGTCAGACCGGCCGAAGTGGAGAGGGGCACCGGGCTCCATGCCGGCTGGGACAGCTGCATGCTGGGGGTCCCTCCACTGTACATGGGGCTGAGGGTGAGCATGCTCTCTGGGGTGAGAGTGTTGGGCGTCGTGGGGGCGACCGAAGGGTCCAACGTGTGAGCAGAGGGGACGGTGGGCGTATGGCTGGTGGCGATCGCAGTTTCTGGGGCGCAGTATGGCGGCGAGGAGCTGATGAAGTTCAGGGGAGAAGATGTGAGGCCACTGGAAGTGGAGCTTGAGGTGGCTGAAGGCTGGGAGGCTACGGGAGGGGTGGAGGGATTCAGAACGGGACCATTTGCAGAGACGGGGGAGGGATCGGGAACCGGTTTCAGGGGCAAACTGGTGAGCTGAATGCCCGCTGGGATGGTCAGAATCAGTTTACCCTGCTGGACACTCAGGTAGGGGCTTCCACCGAGGAGGAGGTTACCTACACGAGTCAAAGATAAATATACAAGACTGTAACAGCATTCAAGACAAGACACTCACAGCATCAACACAGCTATTTACTACTCTTACATGCAGCAGGTTTGTTAATTAGTAAGTGACAGAAAATTATTCAAGTAAAATTTGATAACTGGATCATTTAGGCATAAATACTAATAGTTTTCTGGTTCCAACCATTAGTTGTGATGAATTTCTACTTGTCTTTGGGTATTATGATGATACATGTGTGAGTTCTGGACTGTTGGTTTAAAACAAACAAACTTTATTTTCTAATTTTGGACAAACTAAATGATGTATTGAAAACATAATCACCAAATTAATGATAAAAACATATTTTTTTAGTTCCAAATTCTTCATTGTGTTCTCTGTTATAATGTCCCATTCGAGTTCTTCTGACCTGTTCTCAAATATATTCAGTTTAACGTCACAAAAGAAAAATAAACCTCAAATCATCCCTTGTGAGAAGACAAGAGAAGTGGATTTACACTTCAAAATGAGTTAAATTGTTAAATCAATTATCAGAACAGTTTTAAGTTGATTTTTTTTTAGCTCTAGTGACACTTTTTAAACTATCCACTGAATTACGTTTACCTGGAGGAGCAGAGGGCAGCTGAATGATCCCAGAGTTCAGCAGCTGCACCGTGGGGGCCACGCTGGTGGGCGGACCCACACTCTGAATGGGCCTCAGCTGGTTTATCCTGCGAGGAGCCTGGGCGACGCCTCCAGCTGCAGGAGCAGATGTCAGGATCTGTAAGGGCACTCCGGCTGAGGGGATGGAGAGGGAGGGACTGGCAGGTACCACCTGAGGGAATGAGATGGTGGAGGAAGTCTGGATGGAGGAGACTGGGACCAGCTGAGGCATGGAGAGCGGGACTAGCTGTGCTGGCGTGCTGCCTTTGGCCTGAGGGACCGGGACGACTTGTGTCGGGGAAGAGATGGAAATAACTTGCGGAGCCTGGATTTTACCGGGCGTAGAGTTTGTGTTTTGGTGCAACATCTGCTGCGGCAGCTGATTGTTGTTGAGCTGCGAGATGGAAACTATGGTGGTGGTGCATTCAGACATAGTTGTGGAAGTGTCCTGCTGCGGTTGTGCCAGCCTGGTGCCTGTGTTCAGAGTCTGGGGGCTTTGGAACTGAGGAGCTGCTGGTGAGGTGAGGGGGGATACTGGGACCAGCTGAGGGCACTGGGACACCTGGGTTCCTGAAGAGTGCTGCACCAGATGGGACACGGGTATACCCTGGATGGAAGGCACAACCTGGGGCAGAGAGAAGACCTGAGGGGTGGAGTTGCTGGAGGAAACCACAGAGCTGGAAGGGTTTAAGTTGGAGGCAGCAGTGGCACAAACGACATACTCCCCGTGGTGACCGGAGAGAGACACGGTAGGACTGGAGATGACCATGCCAGCAGACGACATGGCGGCCGGGAGGGTGAGCGACTCCTGCCGTTGGGTGTTCGGGGTTAAGACTAGCGAGGGGACACTGGTGGGGGAGGACAGAGTGGGTGAGGAGGGAGATAAAGACGATGAAGAGGAGGATACTGTCTGGATGCTGCCCTCTGATTCAGGGACACTGATGAAATCTATTGCATTGCCGCCCTGTGTCTTGGTAGGAAGAGAGATGATATTTGGAGGGTTTGAGGTCGGCGTGGCGTTGGTGCTCAGAACAACTGTTGGCAGAGTGCTCGGCTTCACCTCCATGGCTGAAACTTCTTGTTCGGCCACAGAAACTGCCTGCTGCTGCACGCTCACACCGGGTTTGGTTATTACCTGAGCCCCGTTCAGTATTAAAGAAGAGTTGGTTCCAACGGGACTCAATGTGACTGTCTGGCAGTCGCCCAAGCTCAGCCCGTTAATTATGACGCCAGCGGTGCCGGTGCCGGAGATCAAGGAGTTTCCATTGAGAAGTAATGGCTGTGAGGCAGTGAGGAAGCCGCTGGACCCGTTGAGGATGAGCTGGCCTCCTGTGCTGCAGGGCACCGCGGAGACAGAGATGATGGATGCCGCCGAGGGAGTAGCCTCTTCTGGTTTGTCAAACGTGTCGTCCATGGCGTCGTCATCACTGCTGTGGTTCCCGTCAGACTCGCTGAAATTATGGAAAACATAAATGGGTCAAATAAAACGATGTGCAAGGTATTCAATACAACTTGAGTCTCACATACATTGGGCAGTGACCTTATGATCAAGGGTCAGACCCTCCTCCTTACTCCTCCTGTCATATCCAAATATGGTCACTTTTGGCTCCAAACAGCCCCCATGGCCACGTTCAAACACTGATCTCCTGGCTTCAAAATGTGATTCCACAAACCAACAGGTGATGTCACGCTAGCTCCATCCATCCCAGTCTATGGTCTGTCTGCACTTACAAACCATTAACACCATTAACAATTGAACAGACAGCCTTTCAACAACACTGAGACTTCATCAGGTAAAATGTCTGTACTGCCAGCAGTTTATTCTGATGTAGTTAATTATGAAATTTCCAACTGAATTTATACCTTCAACCTATCACATTACCAATGATCTCAGTGTTTGTGATTTTACATTTCTACTTTGGAAATTCTCTGAAAATATTATAGTACCATGTTATAATGCAGACTTATGCCACTGCATTTAATTAGAGCACTTATGTGTTAAACTTCCCCTCAGTGTAACATGTAAAATCAGAGACCGTTTTACTTTATGGTGCAAAATGTATCCTCATTAGAAACTATATCTGAAAATACTTCAGGTGTTTATTTAATCACTATGGTCAGGTTGAATTTAATATGTGGCAAATACAGTTTATTTCAATGACAGTAACTGTTAATTAATGCCATGTAGTGTACTGTTTTACAAGGATTTTGAGCTAAGGTTAAAACATACGCTAACTTTGGTACATTTTGTACCATTAGCAGTAGCACAAAGCTTTTGCATTTATTCAATGAGTGTTGTGGGTCAGTATGTCGTAGCATTTGTCTGAAATTTTCATAATAATCTCAATGACTAATAAATATAGAATGGACAAAGCTGGCATGATGTTGTGGAGTTTTTGGCATGTGAACATTGATATCTTGTTTTTTTTATTGCAACCTTAAGTTATGATATACAGATATCAGAATCACAATACTCTATTGATTTAGGAAATTGTGTAAACAACTGTGTGAGGCCCCAACTCATAACCTTCAGATTATGAGACTGACACACTGCCTACTGCACTAACAAGGCCTATGAAGGGAGGAGTGAGGCAGTTCTACCTCAAACCCGAGGTCACTGTCCAATATGAGACTCAAATCTGGGTCTGGTCTCATTTGAGCCTGTCAATCAAACTAACCACCCTCCTAAATATTCCTTCTTTTAAAGCCTAATATCTCCTTAATGATGAAATGATTTGATGATGAAATTATTGTTATGTGTTACAACAACAGGATAGTTACATAAGTAAAGGGAAAAAAGTTTATAATCATCCACATTTTACAAATGCAAAATAGTTTTAATTAAAGTGTTTTGTTCCAGTTTTACCTCCTGTTGGCTGCACAGGTTTTCTGTGGTTTAAGACTTTGTATTAATCTTAATAACTCCTCTGTCTACACAACTAAAATATCTATGCAGAAAAGCTGGATCAAATCCCTATGAACCGCTGTAGGGTGTGTATCTTGTGAATGTGTGATCGTACAGAATCCTGGCTGACCACCACAGAGACGCCCTGAGGTCAGATAAGTTTGCTGTGTCCTCTCTTATCTCCTCACACACAGCCTCCCCCTCCTCGGTGAAACTGTAAGACTGTGATTTCAGCCCGTCTTACAACCCCCCTACCTTCCCTCTGTTTAAGCTGTTCAGCCTAACCTTGCTCACCCCAGCTCTGCAGGCCTTAGAGGCAGCAGAGCAGGGTTTCAGGAAACTTGAGCCATGGTGGGCGCCCTGGATCTCACATTTCATAACAAAGCAACATGCTCCTGGTCTCAGACATGTGTGGCTTCACTGCTGTCAAAAGTCAGCCCCTGGCCATCTCCTCACATTTTATTACTTTAATGTGGAGGTCACACTCTTTTTATAGGCCAGAGCAGAACAAAGCTGAATGTTCTGCTCTGACTTTTCCTCCCCGGCCCCTTGTTGTTGTTAGAAAACTCAAGTGAAGGCACCAGCTCAGATGAACAAAGGAAAGTGGAGAAGCAGCTGATCCAGCCTCCTGTGACTGGCCATACAGAGGCTGGATGAGGTCTCACCTCTTGCTGTGGGTACCGGACGGGGTCCTGTCCCTCTGCCTGCGGTTCTTGAACCAGTTGCTGACCTGTGTGAGGGACAGCCCGGTCACTTTGGCCAGGTTCTTCTTCTCGTCCGGGGTCGGGTACCTGTTGCTCTTGTAGCACTCCTTCAGCGCATTGCGGGACTTCTCTTTGAAGCAGTACACGGTCTCCTCTCCGTCCCAGATGGTTTTGGGTAAGGGGAATTTCTTTCTAAGCCGGTACTTGTCCACTGCGCCCAGGCTGCGGCCCCGGGACCTCTCCGCCTCCTTATAGCGGGCTTTGAGGTACAGGTCCTGCAGGAACCCATGGTTAGACGGGTGGAAGTCGTGGCTCTCCAGGATGGCGTACAGCTCCTTGAACTCCTCCCGGTGGAAAGCCACCAGTGCCTGGGCCTTCAGCAGGGTCTCGTTGCCACGTAGCAGCTCGGACGAAGGAGGTATGGTGGAGAGAAATCTCCACAGGCGATCCACATTGCCCGCCTGCAGGAGGGCCTCGCATAGACATGATACTTGGTCAGTGGAAAAACTCAGAGCCGACTTCTGGAAACTTTGAAACAGTTGTTCCGAAACTTGGAGCGGGTCTTTCTCCTCTTTGCACTCCGATGCCGTAGGCTCCTCTGGGCTGTTCTCAGATTGTTCTGTAGACTCCAAAGACAAGGAAGCCATTTTTACTTTTAACTTTTTTTCCACCACTAGTTCCTCCTCCTCCTCCTCCTCCTCCCTCTGCGCTCTCTCCCAGCCAAACCATGAATGCGCCTACAAACCACCGCGGCCACGCCCCTTTGTCCAAACTTACTTTACTTCATGTGTTAGAAAAAATATCGCATAATAACATATTTCCACAGCCAGTTAAGTCTTAATTACCTCCAGAGCTACCAGTGTGTGTCTCTATAGCGCAACTTTGGTGGACAAAACAAGTTTTTGCTTAAGTACAAATATAATGAAGTCTCAAAAATACTAGTAAAAATGCACAGTTTTAATCATTTAATCCACCTTTAACCAAAAAATGTCCCAAACTACCTTGTGTTTCCGGCTTTTTTTGTCTACTTTCTTTGTCTTTTGTGTTATTAAACTGAATATCTCTTGGTTTTGGATTGTTTAGTGGATAAAATAAGTCATTTCGAGACATCATGTTGAACTGTGGGAACTTAAAATGATCCTTTTTTACTCCTTTCTGACATTTTATGGACAAAAACAATTAAAGAAGTATCTCAGTAACTTTATTAATAATGATATTAAGCGTTAATAGCAGCAAAGAGCTAAAAAACAACAACACCAACAACAAAAAAAGTTAATGTGGGAGAAGCCCCCTGTCATTATTTTTGCATTACTGTTTATATAGTGTTTTATTATTGCAGTTGGTGGAGGTAAAACAAATAATATATGCAGTATATATACTGCCAGACAAAAGGTACATTTATTATCAATCTCCTGATAGGTTTTATAATTATAGCCTAATAATTTAATAATATATACTATAATAACATATAAAAATAAAATAGAAATTGCAAAATATGCATTATTTAATTGATTTATTTATCTTTTTTATTATTTGATTCTGCATCCTATAGATCAAAAACGTAATTATAAAAATGATTTGGACATTGTTAATTTATTTATTTGTTTGTTGTTTGTTCATTTTCATGTTCATGGGTGTGGCTGAATATTTGCTTTGTTCATTTGGCATCCTAATAATACCAGAATAAGAATATTATATTAAACTAATTGCTTATTTGTAATTTTCTATTATTGTTTTTAATTACAGCAAACTTCACATCATAAACTAATATTAAGATAATATCTGGGAGCTTACGATTTGCATGTATATGAATGAGGCCTTTGTAAGACTGTGTCTCCTAGTTGGTTTGTTCAGGTTGGACTTGTTGTTGTCCCACATTTCGAACCGGATCCTGCGGTCTGTCTGAGGCAGTTTCCCAATGCAAACACACTCAAACTAAAATACAGCAGGTGTAATTTTTGACTGCAGACAGTCAAAAACTGTGATACTTTCCTTACATGACATATCTTGATTGTTGCTTAATAACAATAAAATGTCAAAGATTGCATTTGTACAGGCCCTGACCTGAACCTCAGAGGTTTATGAGAAACAGAAATTAGCCTGCAGATGAGGCGTGAATGAGACCAGGCAGGTTTGTAGATCTCCATCAGCAACCATGGAAATGTAAATATTCGCTGTGGTTCTCAGATCCCCTTGATCTTCCCTCTCTGTCTAAACATGTTTTACTCTACACTGTGAATCCTAACTCAGTCAGTCTTCTTGAAAGGTCAATGGATGTGGGTTGCAAACAAAACTTTTGAGTTAAGTTCAGTGACATTAAAGTTTTTAGCTCCTCATACACACATTCATTGTGTCAGATTATTCTAATTTGGAAATCTCTGTCAGTCCAAAATAATTGGGTATTTTAGAGTGCAGAAGTTTATATATAGATTATATGTACTAGGAAACAAAACACTAGCTGATTTTTATTTATTTATTTGACATTTATTAAATCAGGTAAAATGTTTGAGAACCAGTTCTCATTTATGAAGCCTTGGCTAAGAGGCCTCAAGCAGGAATAAATAGCTCATACAAACACACAAAAACATATATACAAACTATACATAAAACAGAAATAATGTAAAACAAGAAAACAAACAAACAAAAAACAAAAACATCAAACCGATTAAATGACTCTGGCTAAGGAGAAGGGATGTAAATGTATATGTGTGCATATGAATGAGAGGTGATCAACAGGAGCAAGAATAAACTATGGCCTGATGGAGTTTCTGCTTGAATGTAGACAGTGACGCTAGTGCAGAGAGTTTGAGAGTGGTTTGTAGAGTGGTCCAGGCATCTGCTTCTGCAAAGCCATAAAAAGAAAAGTGTGGCAGTTTTATGTTGAGATGGTAAAATTGTTTATTTGTTCAACACAGCGCTTTGAAGAACTGGGAGTGTTCAACTGAGAATGAAAACAGTTAAATAAAATACAATAAATATAGTAAAAGAAAGATAAATACAGTATAAAAAAGTATTTTTGGGTATTAAAGACAGAATCTGTACAGAATACAATATATACAATGACAGAATTATTTAATATACAGTTCTGTTTCTAACAGTATATTGCACTTTATGTGAAACAAATTAGGGCATGTTGTTTTTGTGCAATGGAATAAAAAATCTACTTGTTCACTCAATATGAGTACATATGGACATAGAAAAAAGTTTTAATTTTAATTTTGACGGGTCTGAACAGTTATATTTAATTTAACCTTTATTTATCCAGGCAATACAGATTAAGAACAAGTTCTTATTCACAACTGAGGCCTAGCAAAGGCACGGCCTTTTAAGGGAAAGGGAGAAGAGGCTATAAAAGAAACAACATTAAGTTTAGACAGAACAATATAAACAGCACCTCAAAGAACATAAAACGATATTTAAAAGGCACAAATATATACACAAATACTCATACAGGCAGCAGAAGCATACAGCGTAGTGATACAGGTTAGCAGTCGGTGCAGCAACATTTTTCTTTAAAATGATTAGTGAGGATATTTTATTATTATATTTATATATACTAATA
>OOFC01003053.1:7807-20270 GCA_900323345.1 Pseudochromis fuscus | reverse complement strand
GGGGGCTGCATGTTTTGCATACTAGTGTTAGCAGGCACAGGGAGACTTGAAGGCAGTTTTTAGTTTTTATGTTGTTGCATTGGATTTTATTGCAATCTAGGTTGATTCTGTTTCATAGTGTTCCTCCATGAGTAAATACGGCAGACAAAATACTAGACACATGTTTTACAAATCTATAATAAAGCATATTACAGTAGCACAAGTGATCATAGAGCTAAGTGAAAATATAAATAGTCCTTTGAAGTGAACATTTATAGTAAAGACTATTACTTTGCACTAGTTGTTTCAGTTTTTCTGGTCATTCAATCATTTACTCATCAATGACTCCAGAGCCCCTAAATACACTCTTCATTATAATGTAAAGCAAAGTAAAGCAGCAAGTTGTTATATTTAGTAGCCTATTTATGTGATTGTGAATTCCAAATATTAAATATTTGTTTTAGCACACACGACACAAAAAATGTGGCATGGAGATTATATTTTCCATCATTATTTTATGTTTACTGCATACTGACTTCCCTAAATGTATTTACTTATTACTTGGTTAGTTATTGGAAATGAATTGTACAAAATACTTAAAAATGCAGGAACAACTGACATAGGGGCAGGCAAATAAATAATAACATAAATAAATGGTCTGTGCAAACTTTTGGTATAGGATGGAAATTACAGTATATTCAAGATCCACCTAAACCAAATCAATCAATCACTCAATCAATCAATTCGAGGGTAAGTGGATTAGCATATAAGTGCGATACAAATGTTGTCCACAGTAGTGAGGTATCAGTATCACAGTGTTTAATACATACTGTGTTGTGTAGGACAGTGTTTCCCGGGTAGAATTGAATGATAAAGTGCAGTATAAACAACTGCAAAAAAATGTGTCCAGAGACACCTCAACATAATGTGAGTATTTACAGTAAGGACTTACTTAAGGCTTACTTTGCAGGAGCTATTTCTATTTTTCTGGTGACTGGATCATTTACTCACAATGGGGCCTCAGGTGAACCAGATTGTAGTCCTAAATTTCAAAGTGCAGTGGAGCTATTTTCCTCCTTGACACTTGCATAATATCGAGTCTCGTGTTGTATTTTCCGGGGAGGACAGATGACATACTGTCAGCATGGTTGGAGTCCCCTGACATAACAGTGACTATACTGTTTCCTTGTAAATTAAGTTTTGAAGAAAATCTGGAAGTTGTAATCGTGTTAAATAGAACTACAAAGAAACGTGACAACGCACCCTTTGACCCGTGGCGTCATTTTGCGTCATTTTGCCGGGATTGTCGGACCACGTGTGTCCGGCCGGCGTTGCTTGTTCCTCTGATTCATTACTTTTCATTCCAAAACGAGCCCGGGCAGGGAGTAGACTTGCAAGATGGCGGCGCGGTGGGGAGCAGGCGAGGAGACTCTAACTGCGTGCAATATGGAGTTTTTCCCTATGGATACACTAGACGAGGTAAAGAATGTCTTCTATACTTTATTTCCCAGCATATGAGTCAACTGTTACTAGTTTTTGTGAGTTTTTACAGGCGTGCTCTCTGTTCGTGTTGTACACTGCGCACGGAAAAGTGACACGTGGATCCAACCGTAGTATCACTAGTAAAAACTTATTCAAAAAGCACTTATTGATTTTGTGGTGGATGTAGCTTTTTGATTCTCCAGTTTGTGTTTATTCAACAACACACATTGCTTTATTATAAATGTGCGTGTATGATTAGCTTTCTGTTAACGCTAGCTGGTGAGCCAATGTAGCTTTGGCCGGCTAAACCAAACGAGGCAGGTTTCCATCCTTATAAAATAAACAGCCGTTTAAACAAATGAAGTGACAGTTGTGTGTTTTTAGTGGTAGGTAGTTTGACATGAGCCCAAGCCCTAAAAGTAATATTAGTAACACTCTCTTAAGTTATTAAGTAGTTTTTTGTGCTAAAGTACTCTGTGTACTGTTCAGTTGATTCATACACACGTGGTAACAACCGCTGCAAAATGCTGGTTAGCTGGTTTGATCGTGATTGCATATGTGTACTTTTAGTTGTAGTTGTTTGGGTAGTGACTGTCGTGCTATATTGATTTTGCCGTAATGTAGTTTGTTGTAGGCTTCACGCCAACACGTTGCAGTAATTGTCAAGAATTCAGTGATGAAGCTCTTTAGTTCTGACACAGTGATTGCAGTCTTTACAGTCGCGCACACACCCGTGTGTGATTACCCACTCGGACACTGCAGTACAGGATTTCATTCAAAACCTGTTTGTATGCATGTGTAAATCCACATGTGGTTTAGTCGTGGTGAATCACATGTTGGCTTCCGTCACACATGCGCAGAAGAGGCAATCCATGTATTCTTTTACACAATTGTTCCACGGGGTTTTAATAGTATTTACATGTTAGTTTAACATAAAAGGTGGGATTAAGCATTAAGATGTTGCATGACGGTTTGTAAATCTTAAAATATGAGACAGAAGAAACGTGGAAGGCCCTGCTCAGCTTTGTTGTAGTGCAACACGTGGGGATCGGTGGCCTCCCTTTGGACGGTGTGAGGCGAGGATCAAATATGTCTGCGCACTATATGCATGTGTAGACAGAAACACGTGGGTCACTGCAACAGACCGTGGATTGTCCAAATGAAAGTTTGTAATGGCAGTTGTGTTTGCTCATAAAAAGGCCTGCATGCTGAACATATTATAATTGTGTATAGGATGCAGATTTTATAAGCAGTTTTCCAATAAATCAGTCAACCACACAGACTGTACAGTCCATGCTTCACAGGGCTGGTGAATTTTATGTTTATTGAATTTGCTTTGAAAATCTAGGTATTTCCAGTGGTGTCTACTAAATGTATCTTCTATTAAGCAGATTATTTGTTGAAGTATGTAATTCAGACTATATTCTGATTTTCTTTTTAGGGCCTGAGCCCAAGCCAGGGGCAAGGGCCCTTTTGTAATTGTAGCGATTTTTCCTTTTTCTTTCTTTCTTCTTATTATTACATCTCTTTGAGGCTTAATTTGACCCCCTAAAAATTCTCAAGCTCACCAAATTTGGCACACACATCAGGCCTGATGAAAAATTTGCTAAAATGGAATAAACCAAACCCCTCAGTGCAAAAATGGGCTCTGTAGCGCCACCTAGGCTCAGAAAGGCGCCCGCTGCAGCCCAGAGGAATGTCCGAGAGACACGGGAGGACAGCCGAATTGTAGTATTTATCAAAACCTAAAAATCACGCACTGATACCCCTAGGCTAAAACTAACAGGAACTCCACAAATTGCAAGTCAATCTTAAATTGAACGCCTAAATTTCACTTTGCAATAAATGTATCTCGTCCCAGGGCGTAGATGGTAGCCGCTTCAAAAGCTAACAGATGACTGAGGACACAGTGCTGACCAAAATTACACTGGGGATTTTTAATTACTGGAATTGTTTGGATTTTATAAGCCCTGAAAGTTGGAGTGCTCCTTTGTGTTTTCCTCTTCAGCTCTATAGAAATGAATGGGGTCATGTGACCTCACTCTGAGCGGGAGAGCAGTCCCCAAAACACACACAGTATAAAAGCTGAGAAACTGCTGCGAAATCTCTCAAACTAAAACTGTTTTTTAGTATTGGAAAAAAGCTGGTACTCAAACATGTGCTCACGATTGCTCTCAAGGGTTTCCTCTTCTGACTTTGTTTCAAATGTCTCATCTACAACTACTACCTAAATCAGCTGGGTTGACTCATTTAACTGTCAAATTTTTACAAAGTCTGGACTTAATTGACAATATTATAGTATATGTGATCTTTTACTTTTAGAGGTGTTTTCTAACAAAGATCTTCGGAAATGTCATGCCCAATACTCCACATTACCTCCACAAACCCATGCTGACAAAAACATGGCATGTATTACAGACATGACTGTTTTTTAAGAAATGAGCTGCTACTAAGACAGAAAGTTACTTTTATTTGTTAACTAAGATACCAAATTGAGCAACAGTTGTTCGTCTCTGTCCACTTTTGATGTGGTATGCATTTGTATTTGTGCCAAAACTAAATTTACAGTGTTTCGTCCCCCTGTAGACTGCTGGGCTGAGCTCTGGAGAAACTTTGGAGGCCCTTCAAAGCTGCTTAGACCCCTCGATCCTTTCTATCTTTGAGGACACACCAACGATAGAGGCAAGACTAATTTCACATAGTTTTACAGTAACCTAAGAGAAATCCATGATGTGTAACCATTGTACAGTAGTTTGTTTACACTGATGTTCATGCTTTGACATAATTTGTTGTTTGTTGATGCCTTTATTTAGACCAAAGGATTAGATGAGGAGAGTGAAGCCACGCTGCTAACCGCCCTGACTGAAATCCTTGACAACGTTGATGATGAGAACCTGTCCCCATTTGACACACTGCCCGACTCAGACCTGCTGTCAGGTCAGAAGGGCAGGGAACACTCTCCGGTTAGTGCCCAGCTGTCAAGCATAACTCTCAAAGTGCCTCACAGATCCCTGCTCAACATCCACCATCTGGCCTTGGAGTATTAGATTGAGAGTGAAAGGCAGTGGAAAGCTACCTTGCTGACCCCTCTGGTTCTAAACAATACTTTGAGTTCAAGTCTACAAATTTAAAAGTGCTAATGCCATTGTGGTTTTGTTTATTTTTACTTTCTAGCTCCGGCGATTGCTGTGTTTGTCCCGTTCCCCTCCAGAGAAAGACGCACTATGCATTTCAAGACCATTATCAACTGGAAAGGTAGCTTTTCCCACTCGTAGCAACATGTATAGATTTGTACTGTGGAAAGATTTCAGAGTTTGACTGGATATTGGTCTTTCTGTCTCTACCCAGAACCTCTCCAGGATACAGACAGACTCTCTGCAGAGGAGTGATGGGGAGGAGGAGGAAGATGGCTCCCTCACTCTGAGCCCAGTGAGGCATGATTTATGTACTGACAATAACAGGCTGGACTGGGAAGGTCTGACCCTCCCACTTCCTATCACCTTTGAGCCCGAGGGTGAAAACAGTGTTTCAGTTTGCCTGGGGGACTTGGTCAGGCATATGCACCCGTACTGTATGGCCATATGTGTTGAGAATGAGGAGGGGGAACAGATGTTGCCGGAAGGAGGCATATTACTTGAAGTTGTGGACCAGGGGGAAAATGGTGAACCCATTCTGGCTATTCCAGATATGGATCTCCCAATCTCTCTGCCACTTACAGAGCCAGTTTCAGAAGATAAACCAAAAGTTTTAGATGAAGCATACAAGGCAGCCAATGACAGTTCAGAGCATATAGTTGTTGATGAAGATGAAACAGTCAGTGTGGTTCCAGTGAAAATTGCAACAGGCTTATGTTCAAATGTGAAAGATGAGATTATTAAGAGACAGAAAGAAGAGATTAGAGAGAAAAGCCCCTCTCGACGAAAAAAGAAAAAGAAATCCAAAAAACAGTCCCAACCGGATCCTCTGGAGGGACGGGTCCTCAGGAGTGGCACAACAAGAAAGACAACACAGGACTTGACCAAAAAGTCTGAAAAGATATCAGTCAAAGAAGAAAAGAAACACAAACTCCCAAAGGATCCTCTTGCCTCTCCTTTAGCTTCATCTGTTGTAAAACCCTTGGAAATAAATCAATGCCAAACAGAAACCACCACTACAACCGTATTGCCTGAAATTAATGTGCAGCCTGCTACACCTATGTCACCCAGACAGGACATTGTTCCATTAAGTCAGCAGAAGATTCAGGTTGACTGTTCACTCATCGCAGTGAGCTCCCAGCAGCCCACTGAAATGTCGAAACAGCCAGTCCCAGTTCCCGTTGAGCTGCGAGACTCAGCAGCAGCTCCCTCCCTGTCGCTCTCCCCAGTGTCTTTAGGGACCCCTGCAGCTACTCCCAGCTCTATGACTTCCACGATGACACCAGCTGTTAGTGAGGGCCTCCCCCCTGTGGCCCCAACACTCCCAGAGCCAAAACCCAAATCCCTCAGTCTAGCTGAGTACAGACGTCTTCGTCAGCAGAAAAAACCAACTCCGGTGGAAAAACAGGACGACAACAGCACCAAGTGGCCCAGCCTTCCAGAGCTTCCTAAAGAGCTCCCCCCTATTCCTTGCTTGCCTGACCCCAGTCCCAAGGACCCTCGACGTCCCAACCCTCAGGCAGCAAAGAAGGAAGTAGAGGAGGTCCAACCTGCCTGGCAGCCGAGGGGACCCTGTGCCCCACCAACCCCTGAGGCGCTGTTGGTGCCACCAGCCTACATGGTTGCCTCATCCAGCAAAGTTTCATCTACTGCCCTTGTTCCGAAATCCCTGCAAACACCTGAACTTTCCAAAATACCCCAAACATCCACGGTCCCTGCACCTGACTCGGTCAGTAATTCAGCTGCACATCAATATGCGCCTCCTCAGCCTGCAGTACCTTTTCCTCCTCAGAGCTTTAGGTCTTCAGCTTCCTTAAAACACACCACTCAGCCCACATCTTCAGCCGGTGGAAAATGTCCTCCTGCATTTCCAGTAGGAAAGGATGGAGTTGATCACATCCCACAATGCCAGGCTGTAGAGCCCACTAAGACCTGTTCTAAAACCACTACAGATAAGATCAAACCTGTTGCTGCTACTGCATCTGTTCCCAGTGTCCCACACAAGATCACTGTGGTTTCTCAGAAGGCTCCAAAAGCTGCTGCTCTTACCTCATTAAGTTATCCAGAATCCCAGAGTCTGACAACAAAACCTGTTGTGCTTGAAACTAAAGAGAGACCCACTACAGCAGTGATGCCTCAAAGAGCAAAAAACCCCACCCAGGAGTTGATTGAAGCTTTCACCAGCGAAATAGGTGAGTTTAAAATTGATGTCATAGTTTGATAGCAGAAATTTTAATTTTATATAATAAGCATAATATATTTAAAAATATTTTTGTATTTTAAAACATATTTTTAAAAAAATCTGCGACATACTAAGAGCACATTTGTCTGCAAAGCTCATGTGAAATTATTCTGTCAGTACAACAGCTCTGCTGCACTTAGCTCCAGTTGTTGGCTGATGTGCAGGGACTGTAAAAATCAAAACATTTACATCCATTGAATCTGTGTTGTGTATGTGGATTTGTTTTATTGTATGTATAAGACTGTGTATGGCCCATTAAATGTGTAATTCTTATATCTCTTATATTCCAATACACACTTTTTTCTAGGTATTGAAGCTGCTGATCTGACCAGCTTACTGGAGCAGTTTGAGGAGACCCAAGGTAATGAATGCCTGTTCAAATTTCACTATATCTATTCTGTCTAAAATAATGTGGTCTGTCCATTTGTTTGTCTGCGGATTTCCCCTCTGCCCCCTTCCATAAATTCTGACATGAGGTATTTTATAGTGTCCAGTAGCTTAGGGTGTGTCCCATAGTTTAGTAGCAAACTAAACGAAGACAAGAGGATCATTTTTCCTAGTTCCGTAGTGGTGGGAATGGGTGTATAACTTTGCAGTACTATTTTTGGTTAGTGGGAAGGACTCTGAGTAAAAGATGTTGAGATAGCAATAAAAATCAAATGGGCTGACATTTCAACAGGGGTGCTCAATCCTGGTCCTCTAGAGCCCCCTATCCTGCATGTTTTAAACCTCTCCCTCTTCTAACACACCTGATTCAAATGATCAGGATCGTTACCAGGCTTCTGCAGAGCTTGGTGATGAGCTGATCATTTGAATCAGGTGTGTTGGAAGAGGGACACATTTAAAAGATGAGGGATAGGGGCTGTCGAGAACCAGGATTGAGCACCCCTGCATTACAAGATTACTAGAATGCACCACTGTTGTGCATTTACTTGAATCGATCATCTCATCTCAAGTTAGTGACCTATGGAACAAAGATATGAACTAGTTCATATAGACTTATCAGAGAAAGGAGTGTTTAATGTTCAAAGATCACAGGGACTTCTGACTGACGGGACTTTTTTTTCTACTGAAACATTCCCCTTTTAAAAGGGAGAGATGTTACATGGGGCAGAGAAGCTGCTTTGTGCTCATGTCTGCTCAGCTGCTGGAATTCTGCCCTGTCCGCAAATCCATTTAACTCTCGCCCTGCTGTCTTTGTTTGGGCTGATGTACAAGGCCCAACTCATAACAAGTGGTTGCATCATACACACCAGCCTTCCTCTCCATGACTTAACTATCACACTGTTGCTGCCTGATGTAGCTAATTACTATTTGTTAAAAATACTTCATAAACTAATTCTCCAGCATAAATGCATTTATCCATACAGTTTTAACCATTTTGGTATTTCTTACTCTTCTACTGAGCCCTGTGCTGAAACACCTATTTCCCTGTTCCTTCTCCCTTCAGCCAAAGAGGAGCAAAGTGTGCTGGAGGTCTCTGGTAGAGCAGCAGCTGTAGGAAACTCAAGGTGAGTTACCCTACAGCCCTGACGCTGCTCTGTGTGAGTGATTAATGGTTTCTCAGAAGAAACCTATTTGCTGTGTGTATGTGTGGACATGACTCAAGTCCACCTTTTTGCCAAGACCTACCACAAAACCCTGCCATTGTGGCGCCACGCTAATGACGCTTACAAAACTGAGTTTGGTCTGAAGACCTACTGAGTGTAGGCTGTACTGTTTACCGCTCATGTACTAACACATCATGGTGCTTGCTTTGCAGTGCTGAATTGGTTCCAGAGAAAACGGCTGTGGAACGTGTAAGAGCTAATGACCTCTCGAGTACTGCAGGTAATTCATCGTTTTGACTTTATATTTAATATTATATTTGGAATCATTTAAGTAACAAAGCGAAGTGACTGTTTTGTCTTTACAAAAACTGTCACTGTCCAAATACTGGAAATGCCGGATGTAATTGTGGTGCACATTGTTTCCCTCTGCTTCAGCTCTGACTCCTCCAGCTACTCCTCCCCACCAGATGTGGAAACCTCTGGCACCCGTGACCCTCCTGGGGAAAACCAAGGCTGTTGAGGCCTCTAAGTCGAGCCCCTCTAAGATTATCCAAATAGAAGCTCGGCCCCTGCCTTCAGTCAGGTTCCGTAGTAAACCCACTCCTGCTGCTGCCGCTGTGGCCCCCAGCCTGGCATGCATGGATCATGACTACTGCCTTCCCAACAAAGGCACTTCCACTGAAGAGCCAGGCAAGCGCTGGAATGTCAAACAACAATCTTTTATTACTATTAAACCCATCAAACATGCTACAGCCACTACACAAACACCCCCAGCTGCTCCGGTGTCATCTCTAAGGCCTGCCACAAATCTGGTTGTTTCAACCAAAACACTAGATTTTCCACTGATAGAGTCCTTGAAGCAAGCGACAAATGATGGGATGGAGGAACGCTCTGTTCTGGAGACTCCAGATGCTTCTCCCAGTCGACAGGAGACTGAGTCCACTTTTCAAGACCGCAGCTCCAGAAGAGGGTCATATGTGAGGTCCTACCCTCAACATGCTGCTTCTCGTACACCCAGCCCGAGATATAGTCCCAGAGAGAGGACTGGAGGTCGGTTGAGAAAAAGAAGATTCCATCATTCTCCCAGCCCAACATCCAGCTGTTCAGAGTCAGACTCCCATTCCTCCAGATCTCGGTCTAGATCGTGCTCTCCAGCAAAGAAAAGGTTTGTTCCTCTGTCAAAACATTTGGTTGATTCAGTGTTTTTACACCAACTTTGAGAAGTTGTATTCCTCACAGGCATTCCTTCTTTTTTGTCTGTAGGTATCGTCCCCGTAACTCAAAGAGCAGCTCTAGCTCCTCATCTCGGTCCTCCTCCCGTTCCTCTTCCTCTGTGTCCCGCTCCCCTCCCAGAAGGAGGAGGTACTCGTATTCCTCCTCTCGTTCTGGCTCTTGGAGTCGCTCCAGATCACGGTCCCAATCTCCTCAGAATCGAGCACAGTGGTGTAGAAGCAGAAGATTGTGCAGGTACAGTACATGAACAACATTTATCTTTACAGCATGTAGACTTCACAGCTGTTTGACTTGTGTATTATAAATACAAGCATTTTTTAAAAAGTAATTAAAGGTTTCATCTTTTCCTCAGTCCTTCATATAGGCCCAGCTATGGTAATGGTACAAAAACATTCGTGGAAGAGGTTAAGAGACGCAAGGAGAGAGCCATTGTAAGTTGATGTACTCTCTTTGTAATCTTTATAGTTCTTGAAGGAAATTAATTTCCATGATAAAAATATAACTATGAATAATCTGTTTGACTACTTTCACTCTCAGGAGGAGCGTCGGGTTGTTTATGTTGGTCGGATTCGGGGAACGATGACACAAAAAGAACTTAAAGAACGCTTTTCTCTATTTGGTGAGATTGAAGAATGTACCCTGCACTTTAGAGACCATGGGTAAGTACATCTAAAGGGTAGTACTGTACATGTATACATTTTTTCTTGGGATGCTTTCTAATTAGGAATTACTCAAGCTTTACAGGGTTTTAGTGAGAAAA
This sequence comes from Pseudochromis fuscus, assembly GCA_900323345.1. Lineage (NCBI taxonomy): Eukaryota > Metazoa > Chordata > Actinopteri > Pseudochromidae > Pseudochromis > Pseudochromis fuscus. Next base: position 9,890 of record OOFC01003053.1, on the reverse strand, counting down.
TTGCACTGTCTTTGAACCTTGTTGGTCTCGTCTGTGACCTCTTAGGCCAAGCTACAGTGCTAAAGTAAACTCAGGCTTGTTCATAACTGGAGCCTCCTGGCAATACCCACCAAGTTGCTCTTTTAAAAGCAAGTTACACCACAAACATTACAAGACTCCTGTTACTGTTCTCTCGATACCTCTGAAACTGAGGAGTATTATAAGCTGATGTGTTTATAATCTGTCGCAGGGACAACTATGGGTTTGTGACTTATTACGACACCAAGGATGCTTTCACAGCCATTGAGAATGGAAGCAAGCTGCGCAAACCTGATGAGCTGCCTTTTGATCTCTGTTTCGGTGGAAGGAGGCAGTTCTGCCAGTCCAGCTATGCTGACTTGGGTAAGCATGGCTCAAAATTTCCAGATACAACTTGTGTTTCTGTTGCTCATGCCCATAGACTGTGTATAGAAATTGAAGCAACTGGGTCTCAATAATGAGGCCAATGCGGAAGCGCAAAAAGGTGCAATACCACCAAAGGCCACTAGAAGCTGGCTCTAAATGACTTCAGATCAAAATGATAATTTTCAGTCATGAAATATACAGTCAATACAGTTTTGCCCCACACACCCTTCTGATAACAACTAAAGTTAATATTATAGTGTAGTTGTATACTATTAGTGATCTGGTGGGCCATTTGAAAATAATGTCATTAAGGAGGTCCTTTCTGCCAGCTGTTTTTACAGCCTTACATTTGTATTTTATTGGACTTTATTTTTATTATACATATTCTATATTACAAATATTTTTTACTCATTGCTTCTGTGCCTTGGTGTTTGTCTTGAGGTGTTGTCTGTGCTTTTATTGTTTTAACAAAGTCATTTCCTGCAAAGGATCAATAAAGTATTTATCTATAATATGCTTCAAAAAGGTACTTAGGGGCATGTTCTCATACACATTGGGTAGTGCAGGGGTACTCGAATACAAATCTTAAATCCCCACAAAGATTTTCAATGGGTCAAAGGTCCATTTACTGTAATATTCAAAGCAACAAAAACGCAAACTAAAATAAAATGTGCCCAACACATCTTCAACAAACTACTTTTTTGACTCATAATACCTCACAAACACCATCACCTGATCACTATCAGTGATGTCAGTGGACTCCTCAGGAAAATGCACTCTGTGTTTTTGGTTCCATCACACAGCTGGTTGACTATATCACCACCCAGTACTTCAAGGCATCTGGTTGTTGTGGAAGCTGAGAGGTGGATTTTCTTCTTTTTAGCTGTCATTTCATTATTTATTTTGAAGCAATAGTGGAGAGAAACAGGAAAGAGCAGCAAATGGCCATGGGCTTGATTTGAACCCAGGCTGCTGTATTTGGCGAGTATAACCCGTTTGTGGGTCGCCTGCTCAGCATGCTAAGCTATCTGGGTGCCTCTTTTTTTTTTCATTTCCATTTTTTATTTGCCTTCAAACATTGTGTCCATCACTTCAGTCATGCATTCTTTTATTACTTCTGCATCTGAGAACGCCTTCTTGTGCTTACCCAAAATCCATTCTACTCTAAGTAAGCACTCTGATGCTTTTTGCTGTCATAGATGTGACAACAATCCTGCTTGCAGCTTCATATGACAATTTCAGTGTATTTATTTTGTTGTTCTTGCCTCTGAATTTTGAGGAAATGTCTCTTCAACATTCTTATGCTTTGTCTCATAATGGCTTTTCAAATTGGAAATCTTCATCACAGCTATAGTCTCCAGGCATATTAAACACGGTTCTTGTGCTGTTTGGCGGGAGAATTAATGCAATTTTTTCAGTCCATTTTTCTTTTTCCAGCAAACTTGGAACATGCCTTTTTTGTGCAATCTAATCTGCTACAGCTAGCAACGTGTCAACATGCGAACTGCTGCAAAAACAAAAGTGAAAGTTAAAAATTGCACTCGCAGAAGTGAGCTTTGAGTGATCGAGTGACAGGCTGTCTGTGTATTGTTGGCATGGAGACGAGTCCTGGTATACACGTGCTGACCCAACCAAAACACAGTGAAGGAATAATAGTTTGGGGGCCACAAATAGTTGGGCTTGATGTGGCCCGGGGGGG
>OOFC01003052.1:9602-27911 GCA_900323345.1 Pseudochromis fuscus | reverse complement strand
GAGTGATAAGACATATGTGGTGTTTTTTGTGTCTGGCTTCAGTTTCCTGTGCAGATATGATAAAAAAAAAAACCCCACAATGTTTTGAAATACTCCTGTGAAATCCCTTGTTTTCCACTCTCACCCCTCCCTTCCTCCCCCCCTCCCCCACTCTCTCAGTGGGTCCATTCTGTGCATGTACCAGTGCCAACAACAACACATACTGGTGCCTCAGGACCATCAATGACACACACAACTTCCTCTTCTGTGAATTTGCTACCGGCTTCCTGGAGTATTTTGACCTCAACACTGACCCATACCAGGTATTTGTTTTGTGCAAACACTTATATAAGGGTAGATATTTATATATATATAAAAAAAAAAAGCGAACCAAAAACAATAATGATCCCACATGGTGCAATCCTGCGAGCACAGGGGGGGGACAGTTTTCCAGAGATTTTCCAAAGCTGTGTTATTTTGACCTTATTCCCGCAGCTGATAAACGCCGTCAGCACCCTTGACCGCAACGCTCTGAACTCGATGCATCAACAGCTCATGGACTTACGGGGCTGCAAGGGACACAAGCAATGCAACCCGGAGAAGGGTGAGTAAAAAAATCTCTGAGGTAAAATTGATTTATTGTATTGTCTCCAGCAATTCCTGACTGAGATTAATGCTGCCTCCACTTCGTTTCAGGAGGAAAGGAGAGAAACTACTTCAGTGAATACAGGTATTTCTTCCGCTCAACAGTTCACAGCTGATTACTTTTACACACCCTACAGATGGTATTCATGTTACTTTATGAACTGAGGGCGACTGCTGCTTCCCCAGTGAGTCTTTAGTTAGGATTCTGCTTATTGCGAGGCACCTGGTGAATCAAGCACATAAAATACAGCGATGTTGGTCTGAAATTGAACCTCTTCAAAGTGCCACGGTTCCTTGCTGTTGTGATCAAAGCCTTTTTATCATGCAGCAGCCGAAGCCAGAGAGGGCTAAAATGCAAGCCTGCTTTTCAGCTTCTGCTGCTCCCTTTTTTGTAATGAAGCCTAATTGCTTGTCTCTGCTGTGCGTATGGGGGTGTGTGTGTGTGTGTGTGTCTGTGTGTGTGCATGCATGTATGTATGTGTGTGTACCTGTGTGTGTTTTGTGTGTATATATCTGTGTGTTTGTCTCCATGCACGTGCATTTGCCCTGCGCGTGTAAACGTGCTGTGCATGCTTCAGGCCAGTTCATCGTCGAAAGAGGCCAAAAGTGAAGAAGCCCTCCTCCAAATCGCTGTGAGTTTGTCATAACCCATCTGCTCCTTTGTAGTCAGCCAAGCTCTACTGCTATCTCCATCCATTTTTTTTTTTTTTAGCTTGGTCAGATGACCCAGCAGCATGCTCTCCTATTTACTGTAGTTCTGTACTCCTCTACTTACAGTAACTCTCATTTACCTGCATTGCAAAGCTGCACCATCTTCTCCTTCACTCACCCTCTCAAGTCTAATTCAGTAAAGCAATGCAGACGTGACATTGTCTCATTATGTCGTCTTCTTAGTCCTGTTATTGTCATTACTTACTTTTCCTCACAGTGTTGGTAGGAACAGACCACAACTGGAGCCACGGTTTCCAGTGTAAGCCTCGACTGGGACATTTAACTCACACTATTTGTTTCCCCCCTCCTGCACAGAGGCCAGATTTGGGAAGGGTGGGTCGGTTAACCACCTGCATCCCACTACCGACCACATGGGCCTCCTCTAAGCGAAGGAAGGAGAACGGGGAGTGCAGGCAAATCCAAGGACCTTGACCACACTTCGATGGACCATACCCTGAGATACTGCTCTCTACTCTGATCTGGGTTTGATTTTTGAGAGAGCTGTTCTTCGCAGCTCTCGCCCAGTTAGACACTAAGGCTGAGAGCAAGCTTAAAGACTCTACAATTATCTACTTTGGAAAACATTTCATACCTATTTCCATCCTCTGTTACTCCCAGCTGTCAGGATTGTTTAAACAGGATGCTGTAAATCAGGTGGGGCAGTTTGGTGTCCACAAGCCATCCAGTCCAGCAGTAACACTTGTAGATAATATACAGTATATCAGCTTTAATCAGCTTTCTTTCATGTCATATGGGACTGGGTGGAAACATGACGAGTTACAACTGCTGCTACACAATGATGTCATGGCCTCATGATGTCTCTGTGGCTACATAATTAGCACTCCGAGTAACAATAAGACATCTACTCTTTCTTTGCACCAACGTGTCTGCACATGGAGTTAATACGGACTTTGTAACGACCAACTGTATCGGATTTTCCGCCATGATCTTTTGTATTATAGTTGATCTTAACACTGATGAATGTCCTTTACGAAGCATCATCTTCCTCACAGCTGAGAAATGTGAGCTGACCAGAGTTTGCCTGCCATGATTCAACTCCATACACGGACCTCAGCGCAGGTCTATTCATGACGTTGAACAGGTCTCCACCAACCACTCACAATGATACAGTCCTCCATATTTGACCGCTGACAGATTGTGTCATTAGTGAATACCATTTTACTCCTTTGTATTGTCGGTACCACACTGTAGAAGTATCCAAATAGTTTGTTCAGCTTGCTATACAAGGTGCTACAGGATAACAATACAGAAGTAAGATCTTGCTGTACAGTACAGTATGTATTTGAATGTATGTTGTGCAATTAATATAAATGTTTACAATATTTTTTATAATACTGAAGAGGCAGACCTCATTGTATGATATGAGTTGAGAAAAATGAGCTTATAGGGAGAAATGTAGCTTGAGAAAAATTTCATTGCCCGCGATTTGTAAGTTTGTCCTTTCCTTATTTACATCAGAAAAAGCACTTAAAGGGTTCACTGTGAAGAGACATGTACATTAATGGATATATAGTTTACTCTGCGCCAGAGGAAAAACACAACAGTGTAATACTTATTGATGTGAAGTTTAGCTACCTGCCTTTGTTAGCTTCTTTGATTTTTTTTTTTTTTTAGCAAATATTTCCATAGACCTGAGTGCTGATAGTAATTGTGAATAAAGTGTTGTTTGACCATACGTGCTGTAGTGTTTCTGTCCAGCAGGTGTCTCTGTCTCCTTGTTCACAGGCTGAGAGGTTAGAGGTCTGTAATTACAATAGTACAATTACAGAGCTACTTGTAATTATATAGATAGTTATGAAGTCAGAACAAGTTACAAATGAGCGTTGTGTTTTCCTGATAAGTACTTCAAATATGGCTGCAACTAATATCCACGTGTGTGTGTGTTGCTTAGCAACCACACAGATCTGCTCCTCAACTGTAAAATTCAATGAAAAAATCTGCTGTTTGGTAAAGTAGAAATAGTAATAATAAAGATATATTTCTTATTAATCAAATAAATAGTTTAGAAATGTACTGTATTGTTATCTACTAATTTATTATGCCTGAAATTACCAGTAAATTAATTTAAATGAAATCAAACTCCAGCCTCTATTTTATTTGTATCTTCTCGGATACTTTGCTCCTTTAGGCTAAAGAAAATCAACTTTTTATTTTTTCCAATAGTTCATGTACCAAGTTGTAAAACATTTCATGTAGAGGGAGCTGAAGAAACACTTAAAACATTATAAAAGTTGTAAATTTAGTATTTCTTAGCAAGAACATATAAAACTATCCTTAAAAACAACATTTTATAAAATGTAATCCCCCCACAATGTCCCAGATATATAAAACACTCAAAGTATATTTTTGGATGTTGGCATAAGTCACATGACCTGAATAGTTGACCCATCTCCTGGTCAGTGTTTATTGATTTATTGATTCTAGGGTTTGACAGTGAAGCTGAAGTTGGACATTTTAGAGACACTGGATGTTTTCGGTTCAGGTTTTGGTTCCTGATCAGTGCAGACAGAGGAGGAGGAGGAGGAGGAGGAGGACGGGTACAGCTGGAGGGGGTTTGCTGCAGACTGGGTGACCCCCATCCAAACCTATGACTCACGTGCAGAGGCGGAGACTCCATATCGGATCCACCACCGGAGGATCGTCCCGCAGTCACAGCTCAGACCCGCTCTGTCTGTGCGCTCTGAGGATCCAGCCTTCATCCCGATTCTGGAAAAACAGCAAAACATCTACGTTTCAATTCTTCGCTTTACGTCTTGTTTACAATGTGAAGAAAAATGGCCGGGACAAGGTGAGTGAACTCTGTTTGAATTGGTCACAAAGTTACACAGGAGAAAGTTGAAACGCTCGGTTTGTCTCGCGATCCTCCCGCCGCCGACAGATCTGTGAGGGAACAGGAGCACGCTACTTTACTCAAGTATTAGTTGGTGGTTTGAAGCTTAAATGCTTTTAAAAATTTGAAAATGAAGTGATCAGTTGTAAAGATTATTTAAAGATACTCTGTTACTTTTTAAATTAACGCTACTTTAAACGGCGCGCGCTTCCAAAAACGCCACTTTGTATCTTTCTGGGTCGTAGTTTGGGACATGTCGACTCCTAAAGTGAAGTTTAGCCTCTTTTTACCACTTGTAGTAAAGTTAAACTGGTTACAACTCAGTGGGAAATTATGCTGACTGTTCACATTTAGTCCCCAACTTTTGTTTTTTTGTTTTTAACTGGTCCACAAATTGGCTGGACTAACACACTCTTTACTGTGGTTAAGAGCAGTAATCCAAACAGAAGGCAAATGCTCCACAGTCCATTTGTTGCTCCTCGTGTTTTTTTTGTGAACTGGTGGCTCTGAGCTACTGGTTTGATCTCCACATGTCGGATTTCTTCACCATCTGCTTTGACTACAGATGTGCTTTTTAAACTTTTGGTCAGCTTTCCTCTGCTAGCTTCAATCCCCACAGTCTATCTAAAGCTCATGGGATCTGGAGGTGAAGTGTTTGGTCATAATATTAAAATCAGGCTCAGCTTTATTGGCGAAGTATGTTCACACAGACAGGGAAGGTGGTTTCTCTCTATCAGTTACAATAGACACTCATAAAACATGGAAAGTTAGATACAATTAGAATAACAAATATAATGGCACAACACTGTGTTTTAGTGTCCATAATATGACTTAAAACTTGCCTGCAGAAGTTATGTTAAACATGATGTCTTATTTTCCTCCTCCTACATGTGTACCTGTTCAGTGCTGTGCAGCCTGCACTGTCTGCCTGTCAGCCTTCAGTCAGATGTCATTTTTATAGCCTGGAGCTGTTACTTTAGTGCAGTGACACGCCAGCCTGCACTACCTGGGTGCAGCCATGCTGGTGGTAGATGTGTAAAGTTCACACGCTGCATCTCGATGTGTCTATCACGGCGTCTTTAACTCTTACATAGTGTTTGTTGCCTTCACAGTATGGTTTGGGTCATAATGAGTGTCTGTGGCGTGTAGAGTTTTACAGTTTCCACTATTTTTCTTTAAATTTTAAAAGTAATTTTAAAGTCATCCAATTTCACGCTGTAAAAAATGACATTTAGGACATTTTTTACCGCTGTCAGTGTCAAAGTGGGTCAAATCTGACCTGAACACTATGTAAGGGTTAACTGATCAGCTCTGCCTCACAGACAGGCAGAAGACAATGATCCATTCGCCTCCACTCGAAGCTTCTCCTTTCAGTTCATGAGCTCGTCAATGTGAGAAGCAGGAATTACAATAGGATGTTGTCTCACTGTTTACTCCGTTAGCTCACAACAGTGGGCAGACAAAAGAGAACGAACCGTGCATCCCCCCACCAACAAGATGAATCGAAATTGGGTCTTTTGACAAAGACATGACAGGATGTCCATCCTACAGAGGGTCTGACAATGGACCAGCTTGTTGCCTGTTGTGAGGAAGTGATTTTGTGAAGCTTGTGCTCCAGTTAGCAGCTTATTATGAGTTGTGACATGTTTATAATATAATCACTGTGATTGGATGAGGTTGTTTTTTTGTTTTTTTTTTGAAGACATCCAGCTTCAAACCAGAAGTTCCAGCTTTCACCTTCCTCCTTCCTGGACTGTAATCCCGGTCACGTCCCTGGGGATCAGTGCTCTTAGCGCTCAACACTTTTTATCTGAGTTTGATTCCCTGTGGCCTGATACAGTGACTCTGTAAAGAGTTTAAGGTGATTTGCCCCAACACATTTATCTCTACCTGTACACGGGCTGACATTTTGCACCGTCTCTTCTGAGGGGGATTACAGGCTGGTTTAACTTCCCCGGCTCACAATAGGTTGAATCTGAAGAGTGCTGATCATCACTCAGTCGCATTACAGGGGATAATAACCTGTGGTACTTTCAGATGTGAGCTGTGAGGCTGAATGAATCATCGGCAAGTGTATGTACAGTTGTCACACACGGAGACGAATGTAAATGAAGTCTGCGTGAAACCCAAAGAGAAGTGTAACACATGGGTGAAGCATGGCGATGGGATATTTGGAAATGTCCTCCTTCTGAAATCCACCATCATTCAACCACACTTTTAAAGTCTGTTGTTTTTGGGAAGAGTAATCTGTCCCCTACATGTTGATCCCCTGCGATGGCCTCTTAAATCATAATCCACTCCTCCCCTCGGGCCCACGCAGGCCCGGCGTTAACATCTTCACCAGGCTGCTCTGTGTTTCTAATCCTGGAGATCCTCCCGTCTGCACCTTCACTTCCTCTAGAGGACGTTTCTTTAGTGCGTGGCTCCTCTGCCCGCCACTGACCCCCTCGCTCACCCTGTAACTCTGCACTGGGATTAGACCCTGGCCTCGTTTGTCATGTCAGCAGGGGAGGATTCGGGGGGAGGGGACGGTGCAGTCTTACTGAAAATGAAGTTACAAACTGGTAGCTGCTGGTGCTGCTGGTGCTGGTGGTGGGTGAGCAGGTTGAAGGGAAAAGTTGTTCTAGCAGCACAGAGATGGCAGCGGGTGAATGATGGAGTTTATGTCTCTCAGGCCATTTTGATCGTGGTTGATTTTACAAGACAGAGTTTGAACAATGAGGGTTTGGAGTTATTTAACACAATTACACCCTAATATGTTCGTTCATTTTTCATGTTTGGACAAGTGACCCCATTGTTCCTGCTCTGACAGCTGGTGTACTGGACAGAGAGGCCGGCCTGTATGTGGTAAACACCCTGATCCCGTCCTCAGACTCTCCTGCACATGTTCCCTCTCGTCCAGAGTCTAAGCTGACCTGAAAAGTCTCCATATGCTCTTCAGCTATGGAAAGGGGTGGATTTTAAGGAAGGACAGGGACTTCTGTTTGGCCAGGCTTTCCCCCTATAAAAGGAAATTTATTGGCCCTGTTGCTGAGTGGGGTCTCAGACAGACACTGACTGTTCAGCGGAGCAGTAAGGGGGCCGGAAGTTTCCCAGTATTTCTGCTGAAAGCTGCAGCATTCGTGGGACCAAGGCAAGATGGCGGGGACAGCACAATAGTCTCCATACAGACGGTCACAGAGCGTTGCTTCTCTGCATTTAGTTTGTAGGCGGATTACAGCGAGGGTATCTGAAGTAACATTCAGCTGCCAACACAAAAATGTCCTCCAGGACGCGGCGGCGAGGTAGGCACTTTTATCTCACATCTCATGGAGAATCAGTTTGTTGCAGCGGGTGGTGAACGTTTTGGCAGCTACGGGGAGTGGATTCAGTCGGGCCATGTGAAATCGCTGGTTGGAAAGCGGCATGGGAAAAGCCGGCCTCGCTGAAGGTGCCGGCGCGACCTTGTGAGAGCCAGTCTAATCCAGTGTCAATGGAGAGGGGAAACTGTCTCTAGTTCTGGATTAGGGCAGCTGTTGAAGGAGGTCACCCCACACCTCCTATACATGTCCCACGCTCTTCCCCAGCGTGGCTGCGATTGGCCGGGCTCCCACTGTGTGGAGGCAACACAGAGGGTTCTGGTTGAATGAGGTCTGCCTGTTGATCTGACAATAGTCTGCATTGTTCTGCACTGTCACAGGCTTCAGGATGGGGTGCATTTCACAGGCTTTGTAATGCATACACCGGTGAGTCATCACAGGACTTTCTTGTCAGATAGGTACCCTTTTTTTTAATTTTCAAGAGAGCCCACAGACCTATATTTTGCAGCAAACAGAAGAATTTCTCTGACTTCACTGTGTTCATGTGCAGCCAACATTGTCCTTTGTTTTTCTTGGTGCTGAAGACAGAGGACAAATTGGCATTGTGCAGAAAGCTTCAAAAAGTCCACTATGCATTTTTTTTTTACCACACCATGGCTCTAAAATAGACCCCGTGTTCAGTGGCGCTCGTATAAACCGCGCGTACAGCACACAGGCCAAACTGGACCATCTGGTTCTTGTGGTTTTAGGTGTGTCATCATCGCTGTGACTCACAACTGCCAATCACGCGTTTGTCAGCCGATACCAGACAAAACGACTGAGTTCATGTGGAAGAATATTTACTCATCTTCGCTGAGTGATGAGGGCATCTCCTCGTTAAAAAGTTGCTGGCGTTGACAGAAATTAAGAAGAAAATGAAGAAAGGCAGCGTTGCTATATTTGCAGTATGTCAGGGATGCAACACTTTCCTTTGGCTCAAATGCACATCATGGATTTGAGTTCAGTGCTGCCACAGTAAAACTGTCACCCCCGGTATCAACAGCTTGTTAGCGTCTTATCTGTGCTGGGGTTTTTGGAGGTGACTCAGGTGGCCGGGTGAGCTCAGGAGTCTGCTCCCACCTCTGCTCTTCTTTATCCTCCCATCTCTGGCCCTGTTCACTCTGCCAGGCATGTGGCTGCCCGGCTGTTTGGTCTTAAAGTGCTTTACCTCTCTTCCCCTGCTTGGCAACCAGCCACCTTTGGGTGCCTGCGTTGGCTCACATAAGGCCGGCTCTATCGTGCCTCACGTGTCCGGCCGTGAAAGACGACCCCCAAACTTGTTTGCCAATGTCAGCAGACGACGAGTGAGGAATGGACACTGACAACTGCTGCAGAAGTCAGGGAGGAAAAGAGGGGGAAAGAGGAGGAGGTGGGAAGTAGAGGAAAAAAGGTGAAGACCCATTTAAGGCCATGACTCTCTGCTGTAAAAGCACTGGGTAAATAAATTATTTCTGTCCATATTAAACTGTATTAACTCTTTTCTGTGAGCTCTCGAGCGAACGTGATGCACAACTTTGACGCATTTGAATGTCGCCATGTTGGTTGTTTGGAGCCAGAAGTGACCATATTTGGACATGAAGGAAGGAGTGAGGAGGCGGGTCTGACCCTTGAACTCGAATACAACGTGTAATGTCTACGAGACTCGAGTTCAGGTCTATTCTCATTGGAGTCCAGACTTGTCAATCAAACAAACCACACCCCTAAATCTCACCAATATCCACCTAATGATTAAATTATTTTGAGATGGATGACCAGATCACAAGAGGCGACTTTTGGACATCAGAAGGATTCATGGGAAAAATACTAGATAATAATAATAATAATAATAATAATAATAATAGTAGTAATAATTGGTGATTAAAAATGTTTTAAGCATCTAGTGGCTCCTAGTGGCTCTGCCCAGCTTTAATATACAGCCTATGGGAGTAGCTAACAGATACCGTATTTTCTGGACTATTGAGTGCACCTGTCTATCAGCCGCTATTGAATTTATTCGAACAGTTTCATGTGGTCCACTCTGACCGGGTCTGATGTGACTACGCTAAATGTATCGGCGGCACTGAGCTTGCTAGCTTGTAAAAAGCCAACGAGCTTCGTGCCGCTGATACGTGAGCCACACCAGTGTTTACGTTCAAAGCGTCGGAAAAAAGTAGCGACTTATAGTCCGGAAAATACGGTAATAGGCTTCAAAAAGAGGAATATTCAGGGGTGTGGTGACTTTGATTGACAGGTCTGGTCTCCAGTGATTTACAGGTGGTTTAGAGGGTAATTCACCAGTGAACTGCAGTCTCATACATATTGGACAGTGTCCTCGGGTTCAAAGGTCAGACCCGCCTCCTCACTCCTCCCTTCATATCCAAATATAGTCATTTCCAAAAAGCACTGAAGCATCAACCTCCTGGCTTCAACATGTGAGTCCACAACCCAACAGGTGACTCATGCACAGTGTGTGATTTTGACACACTTCTGATCATGTGAGTTGTTGCACTAGTGACCTACAGCAACACAAATGTAGATTTTGAGTGATGAATAAATCTGTTAAAGGTCAAACAAGGGGCAGAGGAGTAAAGAAGGCAGGCAGTGTGCAGCCCTGTGGGTGCGCTTTACAAAACACACCACTGTTCAAATCAGACAACAAGATAAGTAAACAGCATCCTGACCCCCCCCGGCGGTAACTTTTACGAGTGCTGCTGAGGGATGAATGCCTCTCTGAAGTCCATTACTCCCAAACACAGGCAGCGGCCTTTATGCCTGTTTGTTGTTAAATTATATGAAGCAGCACGCACACACACACACACACACACACACACACACACACAGACCAATTGTCCCGGGAGGTTCACTGACCCCCGACTGTGGTGACACGGCAGGAACGGGAGGTGTTAAACAAAAGGGGCCAAAGAATGTATGAATGACAGGTGCAGGACATTTTTTTCCTTCTGTCATCTGAAACATGTGCACTCTCCCCTCTGCCTGGGTGGACTGGAGGTGCCCGCTATCCCACAACCCTGCGCAATGACGGTCAATGTATGTGTCGTCTCAGACCGTGTTCACACCTGGTTTTAAAATGCATCTTTGGCCGAGAAGCGTCTTTGTTTACACTCAGGGTTCCTACGCAAGTATGGAAAAGTGTGGAATTTGATTTTATAAATTTCCAGGTTTGGAAAAGTATTGAAAATGTAAACTAGTGTATGGAAAAATATTTATCGTATAAGAATAATGAAAACAAATGATTAATTCCATAATTTCTTTACATGATACACATGTGTTTGTTAAAATGTCACAAATTAGTAACACTGGTCAATGGGCAGTGGCTCAGTGGATTGGGACTTCGGTTAAGAACCAGAGGGTTACCGGTTTAAGTCCCAGTCTGGACAAAATACAGAGTGTGGACTGGCGGCTGGAGAGGGGCTGGTCTACCTCCAGGGAACTGCCGAGGTACCCCTGAGCAAGGCACTGCTTAAGGGGGACCCTGTGTTTGTAGGGTGTAAATGACATTTTGTTGTCTGTGTTTTGTGCTTACTTCTTCTTCTAATTATTTGATTTTTTTTTTAACTCAGGAGTCTGTAAAACGTATGTAAATTTCACATGTGTAGGAACCCTGTACACACTTGTGATCAGATGTCGCTATGGCAACATCAAGGCCTGTGCACAGCTTTCATGTAACTCACAAGAACAGCAGGAGACAGGAGGCAGAATGACTCATGAACATTACACTACAAAAGATATGTGGTCAAATGCGTCACACACCACCTCCACATGTGGTTTGAGGGATTGGATCTTAATGTGTCTTGGTGGTCGTTTACACTTGTGATCTGATCACCCGAGATGCATCTTAAGTGTAAACAGGTGCAAGGTTTCAGGACGTAAACCTACGACTTGTAAAAGCTGAATTATGCATGTGATGAGGTCAGGATTACATGTCATTATATCAGTGAGACCACACCAGTGCCAGTAGATACATCTTTAATAAAATATTCATCATGTATTTAAGAAGACGGTTTCAGTGCTCGGATCATTTTTTTGTGTGTGTCTGTGTGTTTCAGCCCAGTTTTGCCGTGCTGCTGATGGCTGTTACACACAGTAGAGCTGCTGCCCTCTTCACACCAGAAAAGCAGGATCGTGGCCACAGCGCTCGACCTGCCAGGTCTACGGTTACGCTCTTCGTTAGTCACAGCTACTGGAGCTGCTGCCAGGCGCTCAGTAGTCGGTCCGTGTCCCCGCTCTTGTTTTACAATATTTAGATAAGCAGGTTGCCTAGCAGCCACGCTGAATAGACTTTGTACATGGTTTACACATAACCAAACACGAGTCTGTTTTTTGGCAGATCACTCCCTGTATTATATCGAGGTACAGGCCTCTGCTTGCACTGCGAGGGCAAACTACCAGCGGTTTCTCATCACTGCTGCGTTTTTAATGGTTTTCTGTCCGTGCGATGAGGTGATTTCAAGCTCCTTCCCTTCCTCAGAGGTGAAGACTTATTTTTAAGCCAGTATCTGAGGAGAAAGGATGTTTTATGTCTCTAAATAGGAAATAGCAGGTCTGTAAATACACCGGGAAGGGTGGACCTTGGCACTTGTTGCTGTGCCTGTTGACCGGAGTGCTAAGGTTTCGGAGATGAATGGCAGGCCCTGTGTGAGAACTCCGCTCGCCTCGGTCCACAAGGGACAGTCGCAAGCAGCGGCTCAGAATAGTCTGTTGTTGGAAAAGGTTAGAGGTCACCTTACAAGAACGCAGAGTGATAAATGGGAGCTGAGCTGGCTTGCTGGGTTTTTTTGTGTGTTATCTCACATTAACAAGTTTATGCACAAATGAATTCAGTAATACCCCCATTTAGCTGAGTGTCTGAAGGTGTCCTATCGTTCTGTCTGAAATGCCACAGTGGCACTGAAGCATAAAGCTGCATTTCAGCCGTTACCAGATTATCTGATCAAACGCTGCCGCTGTAGTTTAGTCACAGCTCCGTGGTACCCACAGAAAACAATCGTGTGGTTTATCTTTGTGATGAAATCAACAGCCACACTGGTATTTGTTAGAAATCCAAAGCTGGACAATGACACAAGGTTGCTTGTTGCCCTATTTCTAGTGAGCGTATTGTCCGGTCCTCTGTGTTTACCGCTGCTGGGAAAAGTGCCATTTACACTTCGGTGTTGGCTTTGAACAATGGGGCAGATTCCATGAGCTGTATTCTGTTGTTTCCTTCACTCTGGGAAACGGCTCTGAGTTGGAGTTATTTTTGGGGTGGACTGTAAATTGTGGATGGTAGGTATAGTGTTTCTCCTTCTGAAGGCCTCTGGCACATTGTGAGTAACACGATGGTCCAGAAGGTGTGTTTGCGTGCACGTTTTTTGTGTTTAGCTCTCTTGGTCTCAGTGGTGAGCTCTGTTTGCAGAGATGGTTTTTTTTTTTACAATTTGACAAGCTTTATTTTTAGTCGCTGTGGAATAACCATAGGCTGCTGAAGTGTCTCCTTGACCCAAATGGGAGACAGAGACCCTGTGTGCCACGGGACAGCAGAGAGGGCGTTATCACACACAGGAGTAAAGAGGACATTGGATTTCATACCTCAGCTTCCTGTCAGACCTGTGGGCAGTTTGCTGACACAGAAATGTCTGTCACCAGGCGAGTGATAAACCCCGCTGTGTACAGGAAACTTCAGCTTGGTGAAGAATTAAAGTAACTTCTCAGTGAGGATACTGCTTCAAAAAATCCACAAAAAAATGTATATACCGTATTTTCCGGACTATTGAGCGCACCTGTCTATCAGCCGCTATTGAATTTATTCCAACAGTTTCATGTGGTCCACTCTGACCGGGTCTGATGTGGCGACACTAAATGTATCGGCGGCACGAAGCTTGCTAGCTTGTAAAAAGCTAACGAGCTTTGTGCTGCAGATACATGAGAAACACCGGTGTTTAAGTTCAAAGCGTTGGAAAAAAGTAGCGGCTTATAGTCCGGAAAATACGGTATTTGTATTTATATAAGCTTGTGTTAAGTAAAACTACCACAGACTGTATATACATCAGAATGGACAAAGGTAATGTTACATGAAGCCAGAATTTGGCATTTGTACGTCGTGTTAGTTGTTTGGAGCAGAAGTGACCATATTTGGATATGAAGGGAGGAGTCAGAAGCTGGAGGCGGGTTTATCCATAGACGCCTTGTTACATGCTGGAGTGTGATTCAGCGTCGCCGCCATTACAGAATACAGGCAAGCAACATGCCTGTATTTTGTGTAGCCTTAAGTTGCAATAAATGTTCAAGAATTTTTAAGTTTACTTTTCTGAACTTTAAAAAAAAAAATTTACTGACCAGGTATACAGTTGTGCTCATAAGTTTACATACCCTGGGATAATTTTTTTGGCCATTTTTCAGAGAATGTCATTGATGAGAGAAAAAGCTTTTTTCACTCATGGTTAGTGGTTGGATTAAGCCATTTATTGTCAAACAAATGCGTACTCTTTTTGAATCACAATCACAACAGAAACTACCCAAATGACCCTGATCAAAATGGCCAAAAAAATCGCAAATTCTGCCAGGGTATGTAAACTTATGAGCACAACTGTATATGGGAGCTTCATATAATTCATATATACAAGTAAACCTTCTGGGAGCTGTGATTATTGTAGTCAGCCATACACCAGTTCCTCAGCAGATATAAATGCACTGGGGGCACATGATGTTGATACGTCAGCTCCAATAGGCAGCGTCAGTCTATGAGGCGTCTGCATATACATATCTCTGTGGGTCTAACCCCCCAACTCGAGGTCACATAGTGTCATTGGAGACCAGGCCTGTCAATCAAGCTAACCACATCCCTGTATTGTTATCTTGAAGCTTAATCTCTACTTAATGATGTTGTTTTTCAGATGGACCACAAGAAGAACTGAGAAGAAGAATTAACTTTAGCTCATGACATCCGAATGACGCGTGAATAAATATATTGACTGAGTATTTCATGATTGATGAAGTCAATTAGCACCAGCATCTAGTGGCCATTGGGAGTATTACACCATTTTTGAACTTATGCATTTGCCTAATTTTTGAGATCTGGTTGCTTCGTCCACACAGTTAATGTTTACTACTCGTGAAATGAGTTCTGGTGGACTCTGTAAACTACTTTCCAGCTCTCTGTGTTCAAGTGCTGGTTTAGACCACACAAACCCATAACACGGGTTTCTGCTTCAATTAGATTGAATCTACCCAGAGGTAAATCGGGTGCTGCGTGCTTCAGTCATAGGACCATGTGTGTAACAAGTTAATTTTAGATCAATATAAAACATTCCTGTTGGAGTTAAACTTCGCTGAGCTGCTGCCGACTGCATTCCAAACCATTTATGAACATTTGCAGCGTGAGGCGGATTGACTCGGTTGTTTGGAGTTCTGGACTGTACTTTTCATGTCTGCTTCCCCAGTCAGTGGGATGGCCCCAGGCTGAGTAGGATGATGTTCATTTACATGGTATCACACACAGCACAAACACACTGCATGCTTTAAAAAGAGAGAACTAAACTAAGAGCTGTGGCAACAAGGATCCTGTTCATTTATAGTGTGTCCACATCAGGCGGGGGAATCACCGAACTCATTCTTAGTCAAACCAATTTCAATATGGTTCAAATAGATGATATTTGTTAGTGTTGAGAAATCAGAAAACAAGCCCTGTTGTAACAGTCAAACTGCTCCATGTCTGTGTTTTTAAAAACGTGATTTCAAAACCTGCGTCTTCCTGCTTATCAGGTCGTGTCAACAGATCCCAGCAGGCTCGCTCTCAGCTCTAACTGCTGTTTATTTACCCAGAGGGAAGAGTCCTAACGCGAGCACTACACCCCGTGCTGCTAAGCTCGTCAGTTATGGCCTCCACAGTTGACCCTCAAACCGTGGTTTCCTGTTGGGGTGTTCAGGACGCTGCCCGGCATTTTAAATCCTGTGCTCCCCCCCCCCAGTGTCATCACCGCTGTGGAATTCGGGGACACACACACACACACACACACACACACAAAAAAGCACTTCAATATTCATCAAGTGTAGTCCATGAGGAGCTGGTTTATTTGGATTCAGACCCAAACACTGCATTTACAGAGAGTGATGACAAACAGCACTGAATGAGGGGGAATGCAGCATGGAGAGATCAGTTTCTCAGTGTGGGAACGCCTCTTTTGGAGCCGGGAGCAATAAAAGGATGAAGGCTCTGGTATGTGTGGGATAGTATTGACTGTTTGGCCTCTGCTTTGAATGCCCCATTATTTGCTGGGCTTCCCGCCCATTAAGTGTTGCGGATCTAATCAGCCTGAAAGTCATCTTCTGATAGCTGGGCCTCATTGTGGGGACCCCTCTGTGTTTGTGAGCAGTTAAACTGTAAACTCTGCCCTGCTCTGATGAATTCAAGCCCTGCAACACAGACAGGCAGTGGGGTACACTTCTTCCACAAAATGTTATATTCTTGTTGTCGCAGTTAGGGTGAAAACCTTAGAAGTTACATAGAAATCCACAAAACAACTGGGTCTCCAAAATGAGGTCAATGTGGGAGTGCAAAAAGGTGCAATACTCCCAACAGTCACTAGATGCTGGCTCCACTTCATTTGTAATTTTCAATCAGGAAATGCTCAAAAAAAGTCATTCTGATGTCAGTAGCTGAAGTCAGATCTTATTAGTGATCTGTGGTCCACCAGTCAGTAGATATCAGGCTTCAAAAATAGGAGGATTTAGGGGCGTGGTGAGCTTGATTGGCAGGTCAGGGCTCCAATGAGACTACACAGGAGCTCCAGTCTCATACACTTTGGGTGGCCCTCGGGTTCAAGGGTCAGACCCTGCCTCCTCACTTCTCACTTCATATCCAAATATGGTCACTTCCTGCTCCAAAAAAACATTCAAATACCAAACTGTTGACTTCATGTGAGTCCACAAACCAACAGGTGACATCACCTTAGCTTTGTCTATTTTATATTCAATCTGTGGTTAAAAACACAGCATAAAAACACCCTATGTGTAGAGTCCACTAAGGTCAGTGGTGCTTGCCTGGTGTGAGGGATTGGACCAGATGGCTTCCCAGCAGAGAGGCTGTGGGACACATGGGTAGTCAGTATGTGGAAGCCTCCTATATTCTCATCATGCTGTTTCTATGTTTACCTGGCTGTTAAATCAAGGTATGAGGAGCGGAGGGGGTGCTGCTGGAAGCACATGAAAGAGATTGGTAATTAATGCGTGACGAACAGGTACATCAGTGTTACTCACGGCTTTGCAGTGAAAACAGAGACCAGCTGTTGTTCCCAGTGAGTTGTAGCCAACAGGGTGACATTGTAAATCTGGCAGAGCTGACTGGCACCACACTCCTCTGTGTCTATTTCTGAGGCCGGGTTTCACACCGGGTTGATTTGGCAGGGGCACGTGGAACGAATGTGGGTGTTTGGTGGACATTGTAGGCATTCTCATCCACGCTAAGCTACTTGATCATCCCAGGTAGCCCGGACAGAAGCCTCGTACCACAAACAAACCGTGACAGTGCAGAAGAAAAGCTTTTCTGTCTTGTGAAAGCTGGGAAAATATCCAAACCTCGATCAGATTCTTGTGACACTAATTCCTCCCCACTGGCACTTTTCTCTCGAAGATGCTAGGTTAGAGTTGGGTGGGATACTAAAGAATAGAAAGGACTGAGCCTTGCCAAGACCCTCAAGTGGTCATTACGAGGGAAGAGAAAGGCGCCTTGTGATTTATTGGATATTTTGAGACCTTCCTCTGGCTGTGATCTAGATGTCTACTGTGATGCTAAAGGAGTCTTCCTGGCTGTTTGCAGTGTTCCTGTTCCCACATGGATTTGCTGGCACAGTTAAGGCTTTCATCAGGGAACTAGATCAAAGGACAAAATAAACTGAGCCCACTAAAGAGTAGCATGACCTGGATATATAGCACCAGCAGACTGCAGCTTATTTGTCAGGTGTAATTATTGATTTTTATGGAGATAGCTACAGCGCATACCTATAACATGGAGCGATAACATCAAAAAGCAAATGTCACACACTTTGTTACACGCAGATAAAGTGTCCTATACTTTCTCAGAACTTCAGTTCGTGGTGTTTTTCCCTCTTATCTGTGTCCTGTGTGTTCTGCAAACCGGGTTGTCTCCTGTCCTCTCTCTGCACCTCCCTCTTTTTCCACCTCCTCTTTCCACTGTCTCCTTTTTTTTTGTTGTCTGTATGTATTGTGCTGAGCTGGCTGTTGTCACCCTGTGATTGTAGTTAAGCTCTGTGGTTTGTGCGTTAGCGTATGGTTCCCTCTGGGCCCTGCTGACTCCATGCCTGGTGTCTCACTGAGTGTGTCCACCTGTCTCCTTATTCAGGAAACACACATACACACCATCACTTCTGCCGCTCCACTGCCTGGAGATGACATCACTGCTCACACACACACACATACAGATGGATACATGTAGGGAACACAAACATTAACACTCTCTCCATATGGGCGAGTGGGCTTTTGTGAACCTCTCAGTCTGTCAAACAGTGTGAGTTGTTTACGGCTTGTCGAGGTTGATTAGCGCTCAGGCGTGATCGCCGTGTCCCGTTGGTGAATCACTTGTAGCCATTTTCATCTGTAAACAGTCATTTACCCTTTGCCTCGTTTCTTCTCTTCCAGCTCTGATTGGGTGGAGATCCTGGAGCCACGCTCCCGTGAGCGCATGTATGTGAATTTGACCACTGGTGAATGCGGCTGGGATCCCCCCGCGGGCGCTCCGGTCCGCCAGGCAGACGGTAACCAGTGGTGGGAGTTGTTTGACCCCCACAGTGGCCG